>JAODAL010038272.1:0-39415 GCA_025379985.1 Phyllomedusa bahiana
AAATTCTACCAAGTACCCTTTATGATACTGGTGTATTTTAATGTGGTATACGGGTCTCCATGCCCTCTTAAGCCCTCATTTGGTGCAACTCTAATTTGTCTCCCTTATAACTTAGGTGTCAAACTCATTTTTACTGAGGGCCACATTAGCCTTATGCTTGCTCTCAAAGGGCCATGGAGGATGGCTCTGGTGAAGATGTAGGGCTGTCAGAGCTGTGCTCATGCCTATGAGTTGCTGAAAAGAGTGGTGTGAAGTTCCCTAAGGGAGCGCCAAATCCAAGATGGTACCCGCTCCCCCAGCTATCCAACACATTAGCTGCGTTCTCTGGGAAAAGTGGAGAGCCAGTCCTTCTGCAAACAGACCTTGTCCACCCTTTTTTGCTGAAACTAACCCTCTCAAGGGCCCCCATAAATTATGGCGCAGGCGGGTTTTTGGTTTTTGGGCCCCTAAAATGATTGCACAACCGTTGGCACGTGAGGTAGCCCACAGCTTTAGTGAATTTGGCTTCCATAAAATTCAAACTCCAAAAAAAAAAAATTCCACAAGTATTCTAAGCTTCAATTATTTGCAAAAAAAAGGATTAAATTTTTAGTCCAGACAAATTTTTAGTCATAGAACTAAGCAGATTCCTATGATCATACATATGTAGGCTTGGAGACTTTGTACTTTGTTTTGATTGCTGAAAGCCTAACTGTTTGGATACAAGCTATTACGAATTCTTTTGTATTTATCCTTCAAAGACGGCTCAGTAATTTCAATATCAATCACACATTTATCTATCATTTGCTTTGACAGATCCGGCAGTTTCACTGTTATCAAACGTGAGATACGTAAGATATGAAAATGTATAAAATTGAGGATCTTTTGTGCATTAAACCTTAAGTGCCCCTCCAAACCATTCAAAAAAATACCATTAGGAAAAAAACCATTTAACGTGTGATAAAACAAAAAATTTGGTGAACAAGGGCCACACACATTGACATTTACCTTTAAAGTTTGGGCCGGGCAGGTTAGGCTTCATTTCCACCTTGTAATGCCATGATGGCTTAGAGTCAAAGTTCTGGGCTGAGCAATTCCAGATTCTCAAAACATATTTTTATTGGCTTTGATTTTTTTCCTGGTCAAACAACATTTTTGGTTACTTAAATCTAATATGGAGACTACTTATATATAGATCGATGTTCTGCTGATATGATACACCTTCCACTGCTTTCACTGATGGTCGGTTGACCATCAAACTCCATTCTTTTAGCCAAGGGCCCAATGAAGGGATACCTCTTGAGAAAGCTTTTGGGGCAAAACGCGCGTCAGCTAATACCCTCCTTGGTGACATATCCACCACTTTGGGGCATGAATTGAAATGAAAAGGTTTTTGTATTTTTTATATAATTTTTTTGGTTTTTGGGCAAATTTTTTGTATTTTTTTTATCACTTGATCTGTTATGTGTATATTTTTTTTATGCATCTTTCCAATTTACTGTTTGTTAAATTTGGGTGAGGGTGTGTCACCAATATTTGTATGGGGGGTATTTTGTGTTTTTAAATGTTTTTAAGGTTGTTTCAGTGTGATAGCTGAATTTTTTGTATTTATAATGTATTTTTTGGAATAAAAATCTTTATATGGTAATTATTGGAGAGTCATTATACTTCATATTGGTGCATGACTTATACTCATGTTTAGACCAGTTTTTGAATTGGTATTGCAATGAAGGGAGTAGGTCAGATTATTCCCCAGGGCTCATAAGGATCTTTTTTTATTCCTTCTTCTATTTATTTCTTCTCCTATGACCCTCATCAAAAAAACTCCAACCATGCACCTAAAATCTCTCACTCTTCTCTCTCCATGTAGCTCAAACCCTTACATTTCTTCTCTATCCTTGCTAAATAGATACTTACATAACTACATGGTTTTTAAGGCTGGAAAAGGACAGACGTCCATCCAGTTCAGCCTATTATGCTATGGTGTTGATCCAGAAGAAGGAAAAAAAACCCATGAGGTAGAAGCCAATTGTCCTCATTTTAGGGAAAACATTCATTCCCGACTCCAATCTGTTAATCACAATAAATCCCTGGATCAGTGACCCTTGTCCAGAATCCCGGTCACTATAACTTGTTACATTATTACATCTAGAAATGTCTCCAGACCCTTCTCCAGAATCCCGGTCACTATAACTTGTTACATTATTACATCTAGAAATGTATCCACACCCTTCTCCAGAATCCTGGTCACTATAACTTTTCTATTATTACATCTAGAAATGTATCCAGACCCTTCTCCAGAATCCTGGTCACTATAACTTGTTATATTATTACATCTAGAAATGTATCCAGACCCTTCTCCATAATCTTGGTCACTATAACTTGTTCTATTATTACATCTAGTAATGTATCCAGACCCTCCTCCAGAATCCCGGTCACTATAACTTGTTATATTATTACATCAGAAATGTATCCAGACCCTTCTCCAGAATCCCGGTCACTATAACTTGTTACTATTATTACATCTAGAAATGTATCCAGACCCTTCTCCCAGGATCCTGGTCACTATAACTTGTTATATTATTACATCTAGAAATGTATCCAGACCCTTCTCCAAAATCCTGGTCACTATAACTTGTTCTATTATTACACCCTAGAAATGTATCCAGACCCTTCTCCAGAATCCCGGTCACTAAAAACTTGTTCTATTATTACATCTAGAAATGTTCCAGACCCTTTTTTGATTTCTGTTAGTGAATTCACCATGACAAGTTCCTCTGGCAGAGAGCTCCACAGTCTCACTGCTTTTACAGCAAAGAATCCCTTTCTATGTTTATGTAGAAACCTTCTTTCCTCTAGATGTAGAGGACGCCCCCTTGTTTTAGATACAGTCCTGGGTATAAATAGATCCTGGGAGAGATCTCTATATTGACCTTTGATGTATTTATACATATTTATTATGTCCCCATGAAGCCGTCTTTTCTCTAAACTAAATAACCCTAATCTTGCTCCTTTTTCTGGGTATTGTAGTCAACCCAGTCCTTTTATTATTTTTGTTGCCGCCTCTGAACCTGTTCAAGCGCTACAATGTCTTTCCTGTGCACTGGGGCCCAAAAGTGTCCACAATGTCCCATGTGTGGTGGGTTGAAAAAACACATATGTCCATCCAGTTCAACCACGGGTTGGGAAAGATGTAAATGAACAGAGGGGAATAGGGGGTTAGTTTAGCTTTGTTCCCTCCACTGATGCAGACTATGGAACCCATAAGGTAAGAACCAATGTGCCCTAAACGAAAAATTTCATTCCTAAAATTACCATTAGACTGGATCTAGATGTTTTATATGATTATATAAGTATTAATATTATTCAGTTGTTAGTGTTTATCTCATCTTTCTTGAAACCCTCAACTGTTCTTGCTGTGACCAGCTCCATGGAAAGGCTATTCCACAGATTTACAGACAGGCAGATCCTGATCTCAGTGGCTAAATGCATGGCTGTATTCACTGCATGACCCATGTGCCAGACAAAAGGACATGAAAGGAGGAGGACAAGCAAGAGAATGTATCTTGGTCACATAATTCTGAGACACGCCAGCATAGGGGGCAGATGGTGATCAATGAAAACAGGGTGCTGCCGTAGTCAGGTGACCAGTGGTACCACTAGGAGTATGGCAATGAGTGTCCATCTATTTGTAAGTAGTCATCACACTACATTTAAGACAGTTTTTACGCAGAAAACTCCTTTAAATGATAGAATTCAACTGGTTTATAGCCACCAATAGAGGGAGCTCTGTGCATAGAGATTTTTAGATGAGTTCTGGCTTGGAACATATGCTGGAAGCACCTATACGCCCTATAGTGCCAGTAGTAATTTTATCAATCAACTCTATTTTACTTACTATTTTGCAGCTGAAAATTAGGATGTGTCTCATAAAGAAATCACTGTCTATATGTCCTGCTTGGACACTGGGACCCCTTGAAAGCCAATAAAAGGGGTTTTGCCAAGATCTAATGTTGAAGTGGGATGCTCCAAAATGGGTATTTAATCATTTTCTAAATATATATCATTAAAAAAGTGAAGACTGTGAGATCTACAGCCCTCTTTACATGCCCTTAGTTTCCTGACAGTTTACATTAGACAAGACCAGGAGCTGACAGGAGCTGATCTGGCCGGGCTTGCATTGTTTGCACTTCTTATCTGATGGCAGGGAACATGAACAAGCTTTGAAGGGACTGGGGAGAAAATATCCTGTGTCTTTTGCATAGAGAATCCACTGGTTGTAATGTAACTATCTGAGTAAACATGCAGACACTCCCTGGATCCCTGTTCAGCCCCCCCTGCATCAGTTTGTGTACAAATAAAAGAACAATGCCTGCTCGGAGCTTATCTTCTCTCCTGTGCACAATACAGTTATCCCCTGTGGATTATCCAAACAATGTTTGCTCAACTACAGAGACTGAGTCTCAGGAACGTGCAGGGGAGGTGTAGCAATGACATCACAGAGCAGGTACTTGTTTTTTTAAACACAGAAACACAACGCCCCTTTTTTCAGGCCTCAAGAGGGGAGTATCAGCCTGTTATGTAAGGAACTCACTTCTTGGCAAAACCCCTTTAAGTGAAAAGCAGCCTCCATTCTGGCAGGCCTATTGCAAAGTATTCTATTACAAAGCAAATTCTCCTGATGCTATGGATCAGATCTATAGCGTTTTTTTGGAGTAGAGCTGAACACATCAAGCCCAATACGGGGCATAAAGATGGAACTGATGACTACACATGTTATTTTAAATGGGAAACACGATTGAACAGCAAAATTGCAGAACGTTTCCATAGAACATGATATATGTAAGTGCACCGACAAGAATAATCTCATTAAATTCTCATTTTACTGCAATGAAATAACTAAAGCAAAGCAGTATCTGTGGGTTATGTCCATCACTGGAGCAACGTCCCTAATAATACGATGAGGAAACCGATCCAATATCTGTCTATTAAAAACTAGACGGAGCAGCACGGAGTGTGGGAATTTTTCCTTTTGTCTCGTGCTACGGGCTATAAAATATATAATTTTACCAACAGTGCTATTCATGTTCCCGTGTATTGTTCTGACTTTAGAAATTTGGCAGGAGACTTCGGCGATGTGAGATGGATGCAAATAACAGCAGCAGAAATGTTCTTTTCTTGCCTTACATACAGCTGTTAACCCTTTCTGCAACTCTGAAGGATCAAAGTCTGAAGCGGATGCAGCTCTCTCTTGGTTGTTGGGGGTTACACATACTATACATTGGACAAACGGAGTCCCAGAGGATACTTTGGAGCTATGACACACAGTAATAAGCCTTAAAGGTCCAGTAGATGACACCCCCCATTTTGATTTTAAAGCCAATGTACACATGTGTCCCTGCTTATTTTTCTTCTTATCCCAAGATGAGTTGAAAGAGATAACCAGCTTTTAAAAGGAATGTGATTATACCATGCTCTATCTGGAGTTGTTAATGCTAAATGTGGCCACCTAGTGATTGGTATGTGAACTGTAGCCTGCCAAAGTTTTTTCGAGCATGTTACAAAATTATATTTTATTTGCCTTATGATAAATTGAAGTTCTTAACAAAATTTATGAAACGGTAAGGTTATGTCCACACAGTTTATTTTGGGGTGCATTTCGCCACGTATTTCGCAGTGTACTGCGCTCAATACGTGGCAAAATGCGCCCCATAATTACGGTAATCCATAGTTCTCATAGAGAACTATGGATTACACCTCCTCTCCCCGCTCGTACAGGAGTATGTGCATATCAGTGCGACTCCCGAACACCCGGCGTAATTGCGGGGCAAACTGTATGCCCTGCAATTACGCCATGTGAACATAGCATAAGGGTGAACATGTAAGTTATTGCGATCTGTACATTCATTTATTGCTATTTCTTTGTTCAAGGTCACAGCATAAAGCACCTGGGCCCCACAATTTATATATTTTTTTTAAATCCCCACTATATTTATATACCATTTACATTAAAAAAAAAAAAGCCCTCATGAGGCTGAAATTCACATCCTGATCATATACAAACACATATAGCATGAACAACTCCCGAAAGAGTAACACAAAATCCGTTTTCTCATGCTTCTCATCTTGGGATATGTTGAGGCAAGAGGAAAGGTGAGAAAGCACTGTAACAGTTATTGGGTGTGAAGGTGGTGGACCCGCAGATACTACAGACCATGCCAGGCAGCAGAGTCTAAGAAGCCTCTCCCACCCCATTTTCAACAGAGCCCACTGGATGGCGGGTTGGACTTGGCTACCCCTGGCCACTATCGGTGACAGGCGAAGTATAGAAGTGCAGGAGCAGGAAGAGGCGGCAGATCTCAGGCAGGTGGTAGACTGGAGGGGTGGAAGGTACAGCAGAAGGTACTGGAACCAGGTGACAGCAAAACTTACAGCAATGCAAAGGACAGGATCAATGTAGGAACCTCAATAACAAACTAACTTAGAGCACAGGCAGTAAGTTCCTTAAAGGGGTTGTCTCGCTACAAGGATTGCTTTTTTCGTTAAAGATCTTGCAAAAACAAGTCACTTTGTAATATGTGTCCTACCTATTCCGAGATATCCCCTCTTGTATGGGCTGCATCAGCTCCTCAGGTCACTATATTTACAGACCTGTTCAATCTCTCCTGATAGGCTGCCAACACTGGTTGCTATAGCTACAGACATGTTCAATCTCTCCTGATAGAAGTAGAAGCCAGTAAACACGCCCCTGAATTCAAAATGAAACCAAAGAAAACAGGACTTAGGTAAGATGAATCAATGTAGTGAGACAACCCCTTTAAGTCTCCTGTGGTTGTTGGCCATTGGCTGGGTAATTGGTACTGTCCCTTTAAATCTGAGAGAGCAGGCACGTGTCTGCCTTTGGGGAAGCAAGCACATGTGCTGTACACAGACAACTGACCAGAGCAGAGCAGGGGCGTGGAGAGGTGAGTAGGAGAAGGCAGAGGGGTCAGGACTCATAGTGCTCGCACAAGCGAGTCCGGAGCAGGGACTGCGGTGTGCATCATGAAAAGCACCCAAAGAATAAACTAGAATTGATAGAATTACCTTGTGTATGTCTATGGTCATAGTGTGGAAACAACTGTACGTTTTTGAGGCTATAGAACGGTTTGATTTGGAGATGTACCTAAGACATTAAGGGGGACGTGTATGAACCTGGCACCCACTCGCCAGTTCTACCTCTGTTCTTAATAGTGTATGATCCTCCAGTCTGTATGAAAGTGTCTCACAGCCCTTCATAGATGTGTCCTGCTCTATGCCAAACGTAATCTCAGCCTCGCCACCCTGAAACTGGTATGGATCTGTACGATAGTTTTGCACCAAACTTTGGTGCATTTTTTGGTGCATTGTGCGACTCTGGCCTCCGCACGTTTGCCACATTCAAAAGTGTTGTGTCTGGGGGGGTTTGTGGCAAGTTTAGGAGCACGACGGCTCATACATCCATAGAACAAGTCTACAACAGTTTGTTTGGCTCAAAGCACAGCAAAAAAAATGGTGCAGCCTCGTCCAAACATGTGGCCCTAAGTGATGAGTTAAAGAAGATCTTATATCTGAACATTTTTTTACGTCACATGCCTCCAAACTTCTATTACATAGTCTCCCGAGTGACTGGTGGCTCACAAAAAGCCACCCCTGTCCTATAGGAACAACATCCGATCACTCTAAATCACACTATATTTTTCCCATTGCATGACAAGCGAAGACAGCAAAACACAAGACTTTTTAGAATATAACATTTTTTTTTAAATAATTTTCTTTATTTTTGTGATTTTACAAATCGTTTCCAAGAGGAGATTCCTATAGGCACCACTTGATGTTCAAACAATGTAAGCATCATTTGCGTAGTTCAAGTGTGTACAGAGAGACGCCGACTCCATCGCATTGCCTAAAACGGAGCCTTTGTGTGCAGACTTGTGCATTTTCTTTCTCATTGCCGATGATGTCTGCTGATTTGCCGTTTGATAAATAATTCAATATTTAAACAGTACAAACACAGATTTACATGAACAGAGAAAGCTGTTAGTATCTCTGCGGACCCGAAGCGGAATAAAGCCGCCATGAGCGAGCAGCACAAAAAATCTCCCACAAAAAAAACTAATTAGCAAACATTTCCATACAGGGATTTCCTCGTCTATAGCGTCAATGTGACCCAATAGGACCTATAAACAGGGTTGACCCCATAAAAAAAAAAATCCGTGAAAAAAAAATCTAGGACAGGGTTAGGCTCCTTGATTGGGATACTCTTATCTTTATAGGTGATTCCCTACAATCCAAACGAGTCATATGTCCACAGGATAGAGGCTAAGGGTGACACGTATGAACTGGGCTGTGGCAGGTTTTTTGGGTATCTTGCTGTAGCCCTATTCTATAGATCAATGAACAGTCGCCCGGCACGGCACTTTTGAATTTGTCAAAGATATGCTTTGCCCCAATGATATGCACCAAAGATATGCTATGCATGACATACCACACGGCAGATTTATGAACCTATATACAACAGGTTCATACATACTGTCTCATTCTATGCTCCTCTATATTGGTTTAGAACTGGCGTGTTGGCGGCAAGTCTCATGTCGCCCTAAGTGTGCGCTAACCATTGGTGGGATTCCCACTGATCTCGTACATGAGGGTCCTTTCCCTCCACTTAAATGGAGCAATGGTTACATAGTATGGTTGAAAAAAGACACGTGTCCATCAAGTTCAATCAAGGGTGGGTAAAATGTGGGTGAAGGGAGGAAGACAAGGTCTTCAAGCCCAGCCTCCCCACTGGCGAATGCCCTGAAACCCACAAGGCAAGAACCAATCTGCTCGACTGGAGACCCCATCTCTGACCCCAGAGCCTCCACCAGCCAGGATCCAGAATTTTACATGGGTACATACGCATTAATATTCTTTAGTTCCAGGTAGGTATCTAAGCCTTTCTTGAAACCCTCACCTGTTCCTGCTGTGAGCAGCTCCTCAGGCGGCTATTCCACAGAGTCACAGTTCTTACAGTGAAGAACGCTCTTCTCCTCTGGAGACTGAATCCTTTTTTCTCTAGTCGAAGGGAATGTCCTCTTGTCTTTTGAGGAGGCTTTACCTGAAATACTTTTTCCCCATACTTTTTGTAGGGACCATTTATATATTTATATAAATTAATCATGTCCCCCCAGAACCGTCTTTTCTTAAGACTAAATAAGTTCAATTCTACTAACCTCTCCTCATAATTAAGATGCTCCATTCCCCTTATAAGTTTGGTTGCTCGTCTTTGCACTCTCTGTAGCTCTTTTACATCTCTTCTATAAACTGGGCCCCAGAAATGAACAGCATATTCTAAGTGAGGTCACACCAATGCTTTATACAGCAGTAGAATTACAGCCTTGTCCCGCGAGACCTCTTTTTATACACGCCAATATCTTGCTTGCCTTAGAGGCAGATGATTGACACTGCCACTGGTTGAACGTAAACACTGCCTCTCCATTCAAAGTCCATTGGACGTCAGAGTACAGAGCTTGGCTATATCTTCCTGTAGACAATACAGAAGATAGAAAGGTACCGCACACCTAGGAGGTTATTTCGGGTGCTCAGTGGAAAGCCAAAGGTAGTAGTCCAATATATAGGAAGTCCACTCTCCATGTCTCTGCTCTTCACCACCCACTGGACAAGTCCTTGAGGAAGGCCTATTAAGGCCGAAACGTTGGACTGGATTGTGCGAATATCTACACTGCTTTTCTGCATATTGCATATGAATGGAGATCTGACAATATCTTGTATTATGTGACCCAATAAATTGAATTTGCTACTATTACTAAAGGAGTGCCGTGGATTCTCTATATATTGTCCCATAGAGAATGAATGGAGTAACAATGTGGATACTCAACCTCCACTCAATTCAGACGGAAGATCCCTGAGATCCCCCTTACTCGGACACTTATCATCCATCTTGCAGATAGATGAGGCATTTTGGTTACAGGAAAACCCCTTTTATGTTATGGCATATGTTATAACTACTGATTCGCTTCAATTTCAAGCCAATGTCAAATTCGATCGAACTCTAAGTAGTTTGATTTGGATTTACCCAAATGAAATTTTTTTGAAAATCGCCCAAAAAATTAACCCTAATCCTAAATTGTGTTTAGGATTAGGGTTAGGGGCTTTGGGGTTTTTAAAGGAATTAGCTTACTCTAGATTTGGTTTCCCCTATGTTTCGGGAACCATGAGTGGCATTGGATGTGTCACATCTGACATCACTTCTGCTTTCCAACATGTAGGAAGGGACCTTGGAGGGTGATGGTGCAGTGGGAGCTTAACAAGGCCTGAAGCAGCACTGAAAGGTATGTTAAGCCCTAAAACACACTAAAAACCCTAACTTAAAGGGGTTTTGCCTCGAAGTAAAATTGACGTGAGAATCTTGCAAATTAAATAATAAGCATTTTCACTATTCATTATTATTAAAAATCCTGCACCGTTTTTGTTTTAGCTGCTCCTTTAGTGATCCATTGTTCACAGCTCATCTCCAGGGGATACGACCAGGGCTGTGATCTCCTCACTCCTGGTCGCACATGCTCAGACATCACCTCTCCTCTCAGGCAGCTCCTGAGTGTTCAAACCCCAGGTGCTATCATTCTACTCCCGTATTCTGTGCTCCTTAGCTATTAGTCAAACGGTGCAAATAAATTAAAATAAAGAAATCTAAATCAGGTCTGTGCATTGATGAAGAGAAAAAAAAAATCCACAGGTTTGGTTCCTGCAGGGATTTGAACCAAGGACCCTTGTGCATTGAGGCAAAAGCTTTACCTCTGAGCTACATTGTAGCTACTCACAGTTCTATACATAAACAGACCTTTCCTTGACTAGAGAGATGAAAGGCCCGGTGATGTCATCATGCTAGATTACATGATATGCAATTCAAACAAATCACACACACCCCCTTCTGAGCACACATCGCTGAAGAGCTGGATGCAGGAGGTATGAAATGAGATTGAGGCAAAACCCCTTTAAGGTTACATTAAGGATAGAGTAAGAGATAAAATAGGGGTTTGCAAACAATTTGGGTTTGGAAAGTCCTGAACCCAATTTTTTTCACGACTTCAGTCAACCCGTATCAAGCCAAAAAGGCCCCCTGTTCAGATAACTAGTCATAACATTATGGTTGGTAGGGGTCCAACCTCTTCGAGGCTTGCCAAAGGAAATACTGTTGATTTTCCTGGTGAGATCATAAATATGGTGGGAAAATTAGTTTAAGATACCCATTCTAAGGATCAGGAGGCTCCTGACAATTGCCCCTCTATGATAACTATCCCTACCAAGTGCATATAGTGTTTGGTGATAATACTACTATGTGCAATAGCTTTGGGATTGTATCTTAATCCACTTTCCTTCTTCTGACACCTTCCAATATTCTGCCTTTAGCACTTATGATATCTTACATGGAGGTGAAATAAGTACATACAAATTTAGGCACAATTCAAAGGGCACTAGGGAAAACCTGTGCTTTATGATATGTCTTTATAGGGGTTGGAGTGCTCTTTTGAATAACATACAGCTCCAAATGTCCTAATCTCATCCATTCTGTTCTAAATAATAAAAATTCTGCTTATCTATAGCCACCACTAGGTGGAGCTCATTGGAGATTAATTTGTACAGCTCATCTTAAATGCATTTGGAGGCTGTAAAACTCTATATACAGCGAATTTCCCCTTTTGGTAGCTGCACACTAACATAGAGGGAAGTATTTGGAGCATAACTGTGCTGGACCCCCTCCCACCATAGACTCCTATAGAAAAACAACATATGACAGCATTGTGCATGCAGTGACATTTTTTGCAGATGACCCTATAACATAATTTACAGTATATGAGACAAGTAAGTTCTTGTGTCAACATTAAATATTATCTATGTGTCTATACTGTGCCCCCACTTCCCATGTCAGGTTGACAATTCATGTTCCCGCAAACACCAACCACCACCTTGTGCGGAGAAGTCTCTCCGGTGAAATAGTCATAGTCTAAATTGCATTGTTCTGACTGGCTTGTCACAACATCACTTATGCACTAGAATATTTATGCCGCTCTCGTGTATGTCTATTCATAGATCATGGAAATGTCTCCTTTATACAGTGACACATTGTGTTTTACAATGATTCCGCCAGTCTGCCGATTGTACATGGGGAATGAAAGGTTTGTAATCTTCTAATGCGAGTCTTTGGAATGCAATTATTTGCTTTTTAATGCAATCCTATTGTGGGTGTAGTTAGCATTTCGCAGGCAGGGTTATTGCTTTGCGAGGACAACACAAGTCATAAATGTGATTTTATGCATGTTCTCCCTGCAATTAAACTGAATGCTACATGCAATTTCTACATCAATGCTTACCAAAAAAATCTAAAATCTGTCCTACCAAAGACCTCACACAACCACATTGATGAAAAAATGTACAAATGTCATGCCCAACTGAATTAGATACCCAACTAAATAAGATACCCATCATCTGCCTTACAGGGGTCGTCTCACCATAGACATTATGATGCACTTTTCTGTACTTGGAACTCCCATTGAAAAGCCAACTTTTGGTTCTGGAGAGGTTTTGGGAGACCATTCTAGAGATAGGTGCTCCCTGAGGTAAGACCCGCACCTATCAGACGTTGATGGCTATTGACTGTCAATGTCTTTGGTGGGAACACCACTTTAAAGGAGTTTGGTGGGGTTTTACAATGATGGCCTATCCTTATCGAAAGTAGAAGCACAATACCCAAGACCTCACAATAAACTGCAAACATCTCTCTACAGTGTGCACTACCTTTCTAAGGAGTGTATGGTGCGGATGTGTTTATACAGAGCAGCTGATCAGAACATGCCGAGCTTCAGTGTAAAGCATAAAGGAGGAAGTCACACTGTGGTAAGATGTAGCAAAACTAAACTTGACAGATAACTCACCAAGATATCACAGCATCAAATGTTTTCTCAACTTTCTTAATGGCCTTGGTCTTGACATAAGAGCGAAAAACACAGAAAGACGGTCCAGCTTAACACTGCTACATCTGTACTCCCAACTGCTCTCCGACATGCACAGTGCCAGACCTCGGAGCACCAAGTATTTTTAAACAGTCCCAGCACTCCAAGGGGGGCCACTCACTTTCACTCACACTATATCAACACAGAAAGCGGAACATCTCTCCTTAGGGAGAGCACTATACGGTGTGTAGAGTTTTGAATTGCCTTTTTGCACTCTCCTAAGCATCTGAATATCAAAAGGAATTATGGGAAAGGAGCTGAGAAGCTCAAGCGCCCTCTATTGGATGTGACAAATCCTCAATTTGCTTTTGACCCACTGAGTCTTGAGAAAGCAAAAGGGATATTAGCCAAGCCAGTATCGCTCATCTGCATACAGCACTGTTGCCCACCCAGCCAGCCAGTATCGCTCTGCTCTGCACTGATGAGAGGCAAAACCCCAAAACAGTGATGTATGCAGATGGGTGATAATGGCTTGGCTAAGCATCTGCATATCACAAGGAATTATGGGAAGGTAGCTGAGAGGCTCAAGCGCCCTTTATTGGATGTGACAAATCCTCAATTTGCTTTTGACCCACTGAGTCTTGAGAAAGCAAAAGGGATATTATCCAAGCCAGTGTCTCTCATCTGCATACACAACAGTTGCCCACCCAGCCAGCCAGTATCGCTCTGCTCTGCACTGATGAGGGGCAAAACCCCGAAACAGTGCTGTATGCAGATGAGTGATACTGGCTTAGCTAATCATTTGCATATCACAAGGAATTATGGGAAAGGAGCTGAGAGGCTCAAGCACACTCTATTGGATGTGACAAATCCTCAAGGGATATTAGCCAAGCCAGTATCATTCATCTGCATACAGCATTGTTTCGGGGTTTTGCTCCTCAACAGTGCAGAGCAGAGCGATACCGGCTGGCTGGGTGGGAAACAGTGCTGTGTGCAGATGAGAGATACTGGCTTGGCTAATATCCCTTTTGCTTTCTCAAGACTCAGTGGGTCAAAAGCAAATTGAGGATTTGTCACATCCAAAAGAGGGCACTTGAGCCTCTCAGCTCCTTTCCCATAATTCCTTGTGATATGCAGATGCTTAGCCAAGCCAGTATCACTCATCTGCATACAGCACTGTTTCGGGGTTTTGCCCCTCATCAGTGCAGAGCAGAGCGATACCGGCTGGCTGGGTGGGAAACAGTGCTGTGTGCAGATGAGAGATACTGGCTTGGCTAATATCCCTTTTGCTTTCTCAAGACTCAGTAGGTCAAAAGCAAATTGAGGATTTGTTACATCCAAAAGAGGGCACTTGAGCCTGTCAGCTCCTTTCCCATAATTCCTTGTGATATGCAGATGCTTAAACCCAAGCCATATCACTCATCTGCATACAGCACTGTTTCGGGTTTTGCCCCTCATCAGTGCAGAGCAGAGCGATACTGGCTGGCTGGGGTGGGAAACAGTGATGTGTGCAGATGGGAGATACTGGCTTGGCTAATATCCCTTTTGTTTTCCCTCAAGACTCAGTGGGTCAAAACAAATTGAGGATTTGTCACATTCAAAGAAAAGGTTTGCTTGAGTTTCTCAGCTCCTTCCCATTCCCATAATGCCTTTTACTATACTAACACAGTAATATAACAGTCCCAGCGCTTCACATGGAACAGATTCAAGCTCTCCGCAGGCGCTTAAATAAGCTGAAGCGTCTGGATTCTGCAGGTCGTATAAGTAGTTACCACTAGAAGTATTAATAAGTGACAGTGACATCTCAGCCGCGTCTGGCCTTCCTCTAAATTCTGCTTGAACTTGACATAATCATGTTAAGTGTTGTCAGTTTGCTTAGCTTCTGTGGATTAAGGGAGAATCATCTCTCAGCAGAGCAGACATGTGCTTCTGTGCCGCTCATCACCCGGTTACTGGAAAACCCTTCAGTTTTTAAATTGGATGCAACACAGAAGTGTATTCGCTGTTCGATACCATAATGTGTTTGTCATCACTAAATCGATGTGACAAAATCAAAAGGAAAATGATTTGTAGATTTTATTTTGCAGGAGATCGTCCCGGCTTATGCTGTCAGCGAGTCTTTAGCAATGAAGAGACTACAAGTGTCAGGTACAGCCTGCTCTGAATACATACTGCGCCCGAACCAGGGATAGCGGCGGGTAGAGGAGCGCGGCAGGCTGCACCGTCACACAAATATATATAATACTGATATACACAGCTATATACCTACACAACCACGTATAAACTCAGAGATACATACATATACAAACATACATATATACATATACAACACTGACATACACAGCTATATACCTACACAACCACGTATAAACTCAGAGATACATACATATATACACATACATATATACATATACAACACTGACATACACACCTATATACCTACACAACCACGTATAAACTCAGAGATACATACATAAACAAACATACATACACAATGCCGACATACACACCTATATACCTACACAACCATGCATGAACCCATAGATACTTACATATACAAACATACTGTATATTCATACACAATGCTGACATACACAGCTATATACCTATACAACTATGCATGAACCCTGAGATACTTACATATACAAACATACATATATACATATACAACACTGACATACACACCTATATACCTACACAACCATGAATAAACTCACAGATACATGCATAAACAAACATACATACACAATGCCGACATACACAGCTATATACCTACACAACCACGTATAAACTCAGAGATACATACATATATACACATACATATATACATATACAACACTGACATACACACCTATATCCTAAACAACCATGAATAAACTCACAGATACATGCATAAACAAAAATACATACACAATGCCGACATACACAGCTATATACCTACACAACCACGTATACACTCATAGATATACAAACATACATATATACATATACAACACTGACATACACAGCTATATACCTACACAACCACGTATAAACTCACAGATACATACATAAACAAACATACATACACAATGCCGACATACACACCTATATACCTACACAACCACGTATAAACTCATAGATACTTACATATACAAACATACTGTATATTCATACACAACACTGACATACACACCTATATCCTAAACAACCATGAATAACCCTAGATAAATACATATACAAAAAATACATATATCATATACAACACTGGGGCATACACAGCTATATACCTACACAACCATGAATAAACCCTAGATACATACATATACAAACATACATACTTACAATACCTGACATACACAGCTATATACCTACACAACCCTGAATAAACTCACAGATACATGCATAAACAAACATACTGTATATACATACACAATGCCGACATACACAGCTATATACCTACACAACCACGTATACACTCATAGATATACAAACATACATATATACATATACAACACTGACATACACAGCTATATACCTACACAACCATGCATGAACCCATAGATACTTACATATACAAACATACTGTATATACATATACAGCACTGACATAAACACCTATATACCTACACAACCATGAATAAACTTACATATACATACATAAACAAACATACATACACAATGCCGACATACACAGCTATATACCTACACAACCATTGCATAACCCATAGATACATACATATATACACATACATATATACATATACAACACTGACATACACACCTATATACCTACACAACCATGAATAAACCCTAGATACATACATATACAAACATACATACTGTATATACATACACAATGGCGACATACACAGCTATATTACCTATACAACTATGCATGAACCTAAGATACATACATATACAGTAACATACATACATAATATACACAACCGACATACACACCCATATACCTACACAACCACGTATAAACTCACAGATATATACATATACAAACATACATATATACATATACAACACTGACATACACACCTATATACCTACACAACCACGTATAAACTCACAGATACATACATATACAAATATACACAATGCCGACATACACACCTATATACTGTACCTATACAACCATGCATAAACCCATAGATAATATAATATACAAACATACATATTATATACATACAACAATGCCAAACACCTATATACCTACACAACCACGTATAAACTCAGAGATACATACATATATACATATACATACACAATGCTGACATACACAGCTATATACCTACACAACCATGCATGAACCCATAGATACTTACATATACAAACATACATACTGTATACACATACACAATGCCGACATACACAGCTATATACCTACACAACCACGCATAAACCCATAGATACTTACATATACAAATATACATATATACTGTACATACACAATGCCGACAAACACACCTATATTCCTATACACCAAACCGCATGAACCCTAATACATACATATACAAACATACTGTATACACAACAATGCTGACATACACACCTATATACCTATACAACCATGCATGAAAACCCTAGATACTTACATATACGACAAAATACATTTATATACAACACTGACATACACACCTAATACCTACACAACCACGTATAAACCCAGATACTTACATTACAAACATACATATATACACTTTTACATAACTGACATACACACCTATATACCTACACAACCACGTATAAACCCTAGATACATACATATAACTACATATATACAATATGAACACGACATACACACCTATATATACCCATACAACCACGTATAAACCATAATAATAAAAACAAAATAAGGGTTACTGTATATAAGTCACAAGCCGACAATATCCCATATGAAAGAGCTAAACATATCCAGTATAATAAATAAATCAGATGCAGTAATTCAACCCATACATCAATTACTAAATGCATAAACCTATATACTACAAAACATGAATAAACCCTAGATACTCATATACAAACTACAACTGTATACACAACACAAACCGCATACCAGTATAACCCCCACCCAGCATAAACCCATAGATACTTACATATACAAATATACATATATACTGTACATACACAATGCCGACAAACACACCTATATACCTATACAACCACGTATAAACTATACATACATATACAAACATACATCTATACACAAACACTATGCTGACATACACACCTATATACTGTACCTATACAACCATGCATGAACCCATAGATACATACATATACAAACATACATACTGTATATACATACACAATGCCGACATACACAGCTACATACCTACACAACCACGTATAAACCCATTGATACTTACATTTACAAACATACATATATACACATAATATACATATACTGACATACACACCTATATACCTACACAACCATGCATGAACCCAGAGATACATACATATAGAAACATACATATATACATATATAAACACTGACATACACACCTATATATCTATACAACCACGTATAAACTATAATATAAAAACTATATAAAGGTGGTGCTGGAGTACTGAAGGCACTACCACAAGGCAAGTATCCCAATATGAAAGAGAGTAAACATAGTACCAGTCACTCAATAAAAATAAATCAGATGCAAGTAATTCAACCCCAACATCAATTTATATAGAAAATACCTATATATTGAGATACTGTTATATAGTGCTATGCACAATCCTCAAATCAGCAGAGAAAAGGGGATACCGACCAGAAGGTGCCAGGAGGCAACCCAACGCGCGTTTCGCAAAGAAGCTTCGTTGGGTTGTCTCCTGGCACCTTCTGGTCGGTATCCCCTTTTCTCTGTTGCTTTGAGGATTGTGCATAGCACTATATAACAGTTTCTCAATATATAGGTATTTTCTATATAAATTGATGTTGGGGTTGAATTACTTGCATCTGATTTATTTTTATTGAGTGAGTGGTACTATGTTTACTCTCTTTCGTATTGGGATACTTACCTTGCGGTAGCCTCTAGGACTCCAGCACCACCGTTTTATTGCTTTTTATATTGTCTCTATATGTGTATATTGGAATAAAATTCATCTTGTGTTTATTTTATTGTTTACTAGTGTTGTTTTGTTTGCCGTGTTTACATGTTGTATTTTACCCATTTTTTTTTGTATGGTTTTTAGTCCCGTTTTTGATCGCGGTTGTACCCCAAAACAGCTGTCTGCAGATGAACTTATGTGGCATGTCTCGAATCCTTATCACATTCCAAGGCTTAGTGAGTTGGATGTGACTTGAGGATTGCTACATCCAATAGATGGAGCTGGAGAGTTCATCCCTCTTCCTATAAGCCTTTGATAATATACATATACAGTACATACACGTAATATACATATACAGTACATTCACATACCTCCTGTACACAATATATGTATAATCTACACATACAAATATACACATGCACAATACTGACAACCTATATACCTATACATCCATGCATAAACTCACGATCATGAGCTAAGCCCGTTCCATACACAATGGGCGCCAACTGTTTGTTACGTTATATAATAAACGGAAACCTCCAAAAAATGAAGGCTCAGTTGTGTTTTTCCTGTCGCACCCAACTGGGGAGGGGACGCAAATCAGCCAGACCAGGTCAAGGGCCAGACCATTTGAACTGATTAGAGTTGGTAATGGGGTGGGAGGAGGAGGTGGATATTTTCCTTATTGTTAGGGGGGCACATAAAATGTCTGGATCCTGAACCCATGGATGGGAGGGTATGTTGAAAGGAGAAATTATACCAGCGAGAGGTGGGGTGTCATACCAAAGATGTTAGAGGGGATGTTATCGCAGGAGGGCTGAGTGTGGCGGAGGTGTATCTGGGGACAGCAATTAATGTCACACAGTGGGCGAACATTATATTAATGTCATAAAGTGAGGTAGGGGCTTATCTGGGGAGGTCCAACGATGTCACAAAGTGAGGAGTGGGTTATCTGGAGACATAATGTGGTTTTCTCACCACAATGTGTGGCTTTTAACACATTAAAAGGAAAGGTAAATGAAGAATATTACCAAATACATCGCTGTGTTGATTTTGCTTTGTTAAGGAGAGAAAGAAAATGTTATCTCCTCTTAGAGTACACACGTTTCTCTGGTTACCGACCACCTCTCCCTGCTCTCTCTCTATTATCTATCATTGTTCTAAGCTGCCTTCAGTCAGTCCTTCCATGGGGAGTCTTATCTGTAGTAGCAGACTTTGTTTACCTAATTAAATGAAAAAACTTTTACACTTTAGAGCTCTGTAGCTTTGTGCAGTACACTTTTTAAACCTCCAACACACCTGTATCACTATAACCGGAATTGCTGGGTACAGAAGAGCTGATATGTCAATCACTGCTATAGACCCACCCACAGCCCAAACAGGAAGTGGGAGTCTAAAGCTGGCTGTGGCTCTGTGAAACTGCATGGTGATAAAGTCCCTTTAAGGTGGGAGGATGTAGGAGGAGGCAGATATGTAGTTTGTTAATAAAATTGTGTATTTTTATTTCCGTATACTTTTTCGTTGTTGGTTAAGTATATGGCCAGCTACTCATCCGGGGCTCCTTGTACGGTTCTTGAAGACTTTGTAGCCTTGACTCACACACCCCGAAACGGCTGTCTACAGATGGGTGATGCTGGCTTGGCTAACATCCCTTTTCCTTTCCAAAGACCCAGTGGGTCAAAAGTAAATTGAGGATTTGTTACATGCAATAGAGGGCGCTTGAGCTTCTCAGCTCCTTTCCCATAATGCCTTGTGATAGCCTTGACTCAAAAATGTAAGCTACAGCTATATTTATCAACAAATCAGTATCCTACTAAACTACTAGGACTTTAGATCAATGTTATCCGCAGAGCCGAAGCAACCAATGGTCTGGTCTCCAGCCACCATAGGTTTCTTCCACCTCGAAATCAGATATATTATTTTTTTTCCCCTTGTCTTGTATCTCTAAGCACTTTATTAGAAGCAAAGTGTAGAACAGGTTGGAAAGAAACTGTTTCTCCTTCTTCAAAAGCAAAGTCACGAGCCCCACCTTCTGCGCCGTCACCAATCCATTATCACCGTGTCTTCAATTCTTCGGAGCTGACTTATCCGGGCAACGCACGTACGGATAGAATGAACGTCTTTCTTTCACTGCGCATTTAATAGGGCAGCAGCTGTGTATTTGTCTTACAATTCATCTTCTCGAGTCTATGTTCAACCACTCAACCCCGTCACTCAAGCCTACAGTTATGTCTCCATGCGTCCCGACGGCACCTCCCTCCTTTTTTTTTCTTCTTCGCCGCATCGGGTTCCAATGAACTCCAACTTTCTTGCCGCTTGTCACCAAGTGCCCTATCATTTGTAACAGCGTCTACCTTGACAGCCAGCAGACTTGGTAAAAAGAGTAAAATTCCAGTGTCCTCCTCTCACGCCTTCCCTAGATGGAAAGACGACAGCTCAAATCCAATTTAGCCGGGCACAAATAGAAAATTGGATGTGATCTCAGCCACCTCACCTGTCTTATTTCTGAAACAATAAGCAACTGTGCATTTGTATATCTTTCTGACACTCGTTCTGTTGAATACAACTTTTTTTTTTTATTCCCTCTAAATAGACCAGAAAGGACTCAGAACTTGATGGCTTTGCCTTCCTTTCCACAAGTGATTGGTTTGTTAGGAGCTAATATGCCTTTCTTTTATGCTCACATTCATCTTGTTAAGTAGCATTCTACCTGAAGTGGTCATTTTAGACTGGATACAAGTGTTTGTGGGAAATGTAGTTGATATAATAGATAGCGACCTCTAAAGTTTTGGTGGACTCGAGCTCTACAGTCCTCGTTTGCCAGTCTACTTCTAAAGAAATATCTTTGAAGCCAAATACCCTGTGTCCCAGAAAATAAGACATCCCCCAAAACTAAGGCCTAGACCTAATATAAGGCCTCCCCGGAAAATAAGACCTAGCAGAGTCATTGCTATAGCTCCCCCCACATCATAGATTAGCATTATGTAGCTATGTAAAATTCTGGATCCTGGGTGGTGGTGGCTCTGGGGTCAGAGATGGGGTCTCCTCTGGAGCAGATTGGTTCTTGTGGGTTTCAGGGCATTCACCAGTGGGGAGGTTGGGCTTAAAATCCTTGTCTCTCTCCCTTCACCCACATTTTCCCCACCCTTGGTTGAACTTGATGGACACGTGTCTTTTTTCAACCGTACTAACTATGTAACTATGTAACTATACTATGTAACATTAGCAGATCATTTAGATAGGTCTTACCTTGTGTGGGAGGCTACCTGGTCAAGAGGTGCTCAATTAAGGAAAGTGCTATTTCTAGACATGAGAGAATGGAGTCAATGATTCTAAAAAAAAATGGAGTCACAAGAAATTCACCATTAAATTCAAGGTTTGGAGAGTTCTGATGATGTTCCAGAAGATTTCTAAAGGATCGGTGGTAGTATAAACGAATTTCTCTGGTATGCGTGCGGCACCTGCATAAGGAGTTTCCCTTACTCTTATATTCTAGACATTAAATAAAGTTGCAGGAATCCATCTATCATAAAATCCTTATTTAATAAACATGTTCTTTAAAACATATAAACTTCTAGTGCAACAATGTGCTACTTGCGTTTTGTAGATAGAAATAGACCGCAACCAGCTAAAGTCCAAGACTGATTCTTGTTCATGGAAAAATAAGACCTAGCGCCTCTTAAGGAGCAAAAATTAATATAAGACACTGCCTTATTTTCGGGGAGGGAAACATCTCTCCTTAGGGAGAGCACCATATGGTGTGTAGAGTTTTGAGTTGCCTTTTTGCCCTCTACTAAGCATGTGCATATCACAAGGCATTGTGGAAAGGAGCTGAGAAGCTGAAGCGCCCTCTATTGGATGTAACAAATCCTCAATTTGATTTTGTCCCATGAGTCTTGAGAAAAAAAGGGATATTACCCAACCAGTATCACTCTTTCGTACACGCCTTTTTTTGGGGGTTTTCCCCCTCATCATGCGAGCAGGAGATACGGGTGGTGGGTGGGAGGCAATGAGGGGCCCTCAAAAAAGGGTAAATCTTCCGGGGGTAGGCCCCATACTGTGTAGAGTTTTTTATTTTATTTTAAAAAACGGGGTACATCCCTTTTTTTTAATGCAAAAACCAAGGGTGGCGGAATTTAATACTTTGGGGTTTTCCATTGCATTGTGTGACAATACATTGCAATTTGACTGTGTTTTCAACGGGCCTTTTGTGCATTTGGTTTAGCCAAAGAGATTATTGCCAAAAAATGAAAGGGTAAAAAAATGGTACAAACTGAATGTTGTTGAATACAATAGTATTGAAGACCTCTTTTTAAGGCCCAAAGCATAGACCAAGGGGGCAGTTCCTATTATGGGGTCCATTCCCTGGGGGTCTGTCCCCCTTTTATCAGCTGGGGGGGATATAAAGGGAGGGGTCTCCCCGGTGCTTCATTTTTTACAACCCGCCAATTTTTTGTGTCATTGGTTTTAGTTAGGGACTGTTCTAAAAGCTAAAGGGTAAAAAAAAGAAGAACAAAAATGTTTTTTGGGGAATAAAATGAGATAAAAAAAAACTTTGAAGAAACCCAAAAGAAGAATTACCCTGGAGGGGGGAAACCATCGTTGTTATTACATGGGCCTTTCCTGTTGGTCTGCCCATTTATTAGCTGGTGGGGATATAAAAGGGATGGGGGTCTCCACAGGGTTTTTCAAGCACACCCGGCAAATTTGTGCTTCTTTGTTCTAGCTCAAAAAAGATTTTGCCAAAAATTTAAAAAGGGGAAAAAAAAATGGCACAAATGAAGTTGGGGAAAAAATAGATAAGAAAGCCTTTAAAGGCCCAACAGCAATAGACCCAAGAAGGCAGTTCCTATTATGGGCTCCATTCCATGTTGAGTCTGTCCCCATTTTATCAGCTAGAGAGGAGATATAAAGGGATGGGGTCTACACAGGTGCTTCAATATTACAACCTGGCCAACTTGTGCTGATCATAGGTTTTGGGGTTTTAGGGGACTGTTTTCAAAAACTAAAGGATAAAAAAAAAGAAGGAACAAACGAAAATTGAAAAAATAAAAAGAGTTTATAGAAAAACTTCCCGAAGAACCCAAAAGAAGGGGAAATACAGGAGCGACCGCAAGTTTTATTAAAGTGGTCTTCCCTTTGGTTGTCCCCTTTTTTAGTGGTGAGGGATATAAAAGGGGTGGGGTCTCCCCAAAAGGGGCTTTTAAGAACCAAAACCCGGCAAAAATTTTGCTGAATTTGGTTTTAGCCAAAGGTTTCCCAAAAAATTTTAAAAGGGTAAAAAAAATGGCACAAACTGAATGTTGGTGAATAGAATGAGATATAGAAAGCCTCTTGAAAGAGCCAACAGCAATAGACCCAAGGAGGCAGTTCCTATTATGGGCTCCATTTCATGTTGAGTCTGTCCCCATTTTATTAGCTGGTGAGGAGATATAAAGGGATCGGGTCTCCACAGTGCTTCAATGTTACAACCTGGACAACATCCGTAAGTATCATTAAAATTCCAAAAATTGCTAAAATGACTAAAAACATCATGAACAAAAAGGCATTTTTAAAAGGCCCAAAGGGAGAAGAAAAATGTCCGCTTGCGCGTTTTTGGCCTTTGTGTTTTTAATTAGCGAAAGTACCTCATAACCCCCCGGGGGTGCTGTTTTATTTAGTCTTATGCTATCAAGCGCCTCCTACTGACAAAAATGTTGAGCACTAGCATTTTCATGGGATCAGTGTTGTCCTAATGTAACAAAAGTCCAATGAGAATTGTATTACCTTAATAGCTATGGCATTATTGTCATTTAATAGCAAAGGAGAGAGCTTGGGCGGGTTGTCCCCTATATTTGAAAAAAGGAAAACCAAAATATCACATACGAGCTTGACTGTAAAGATCGTGGGAGTGGTGCTGAGAGGAGTCACTGTGGGGGGCTTAATGTGAGATGCAATTTTGAAGACTTTCACTCGATGGGGGTCAACAGAAAGGGGCGAGGATGAACTTTTTGGATTTTTGTTTTCTTAGCAGCTCCTGACCTTGTTCTTCTGTTTTTAGCACAGAACAATCACTTAATTAATGGAAATAAGAAAAAAAATCTATTTTATTATTATTTTATTATTAATTACCTTCTTTTTCCAATTACTGTTTTATATTATATTATATAACTACCTGACAAAGTAAAAAATAAAAAAAAATCATTGGTTATTCTTCTTTAAAGTGAATTTTTTTTTAATTTTAGTTTCATTAATACAATTATAAATTTATTATTTTTTGAAAGTTATGCCTATTTATTTTTTACTTTCAAAAATTCACCTTGGAGGGGTGACCATATTTAAGGCGCACACTTCCTGTTTTATCTGTCCACAGCAAGGTGTCTGTGCTTTATGGCAGCTGCAATGAATTGGGTATAACAGTCCAAAAAGATTCCATGGAAAAACACAGGAAGAGATTAAAGAAACACTACCATTATTTTTTTTTTCATGTACTAACAAGAAATATGTGACTATAATATGTATTTTTTTAAATACCTGATTTTTTTTATATACTTTTTTAAAGTTCCCTTAAGTACATGACTTCCTTGTTTGTCCCCCTCACTTCCACTCTTTGAGCTCTGATAGCACGGCAGTGACGATCACTTGATGGTTTTCTTCCAAGCCCATTAAGATAAGTATTTTTAGCAGGACCTGAAAGCTGGAAACTCCCCTCTTCCCAGTGTAGAAAAGATTAACCCATTATCTGCATGTATTGTTTCCCGGGCCCATCCCCTTTTCTCTCTTCTAATCTTACAAAGTTACTATTTTGCTAACTTGTAAGCCAAAAAAAAAAGACAGATGTCCTCCAGTTCTGCCTATTGTGCTAAAAGGTTTGATCCAGGGGAAAGGAAACCCCCCTCCACCACCCTTAGTAGAAGCCAATTTGGGGTCCTCTTTTTGGGGAAAAAATTCCTCCCCGACTCCAATCTGGCAATCAGTATAAAGCCCTGGATCATCGACCCTTTATCTAGATCGTCCGGAAGAGAGAACAGAAAATTTATCCTTGCTCTATTTGAAAGGGAACAAAGGGCAATAAGAACTTGTTGCAGCAATTACAGTAATCTGTGACCAATGTACCTTAATTTTCAGGCGTTTATCTCTTTATTAAACACTAGAGAGGGCAAGACCCAAACATGATTTTTAATTGCAAAAATCCCAAAAATTTTAAAAAAAAAAAAATTCTGCCAAATTGTTTTCCAATTTTTCGATTTTAACAAAAATACTAGATTCTGATAGAAGAATCTCTGAGTACAACCCCTGCTGTGATAGAGAGCTGTGTACTAAGCCCTAGCTGTGTACATACTGTAGTATACATAGCATGTAGTGTTATCCAGCCTTATCTAGGTCTCTAGCAGAACAATAGAGCTGTCATTATCTTCAAAACATAATGAGGTGACTCTGCTTATTCTGTCCACCCAAATGAAAAACTGAAAACACTTTGGGAAAAGTAGAAAGTCACACTTTTTTTTTGGGAAAAAATTTGATTTTTTTTTGTAAGATTTTACTTTAACTATGGATGATCACAAAAATAAGAAATGGATGTTTAAATAAAAAGAAAAAAAAAATATTTAAAAAAATTAATAATTTATATTTAATTTAAAATATATATATATTTAAAAATTTAAAATTTTAAATATATATTAATATATAAAAAATATAACCTTTTATTACAAATACAACAACTAAAAAGCATTTTAAGATAAAATATATACACATTCCCTAAAAAAAAAAGAAGAAGGCAGCACTCTAAAAAGAAAAAAAATTGTGGGTGCCAGAAAAAAATTTGGGCAGAATTCCCAGTCCCTGTAAATTAAAAAATTTAAAAAATTTTTAAAAATATAAAAAATTTATTAAATTATAGATTTTAAAATTTCAATTAATTAAAAGGTATGAATTATATTTTAATTTAAAAATTTTTTTTAATATATATATTAATATATTATTATTAAAATATATATATATATTATTTAAATATATATATAAATAATTGTAAGGCCGCGTGGAAAAACTGCAAAGGGTGATACCCAGCCCGTTTGGGGGTATGCTTGGAGAACAAAACCATGCCCCCAAGGTAAGGGCCTTGGTGGGGAAAGGCCAATGTTAAATAGGTGTCGAAAGTACGACGTGAAAAACATTTTAAAATGTATTTGTATGGCTTCCAGCCTTCCCCGGGGCGCCTTTCTTGGGGTAAGCTAAGCAGGGTGGGGCTTCCCCATGGTTCCACTCCGGGGTTTCCCGGGTGTTAAAAGGTCAGCAGGTAAGCTGACTGGGCGTCGTTTTTTCTCCCGTCTCCATTCAGGTGGAGAGTACACCTGGGGGAAGCCAGTGCTGCATCGTGTGATACAAGGTGCTAGTGGGAACTACAACCCCCCGTATAGTAAGCTCAGCGACAGGAGTTTTGGTTTTTATTTATTTGCTTTTCTGTGCATTATTTGCCCTCCTTTTTGTTTTCCCCTTTCAATTTAAAAACCCCAGACCCTGGCCGTTTGCACCCGATACCTCCCTTTTTCTCTGCCTAAAAGGCTTTGCGTTCCCAGAGCTGGGCAAGCTACAATTATATATTTGTTATTGTCATGTTATGGGAGAGTAAAGCATAGGACAAAAAGCAACATGGAGTATCTCAAGACGTTAAAGGAGCATCCACCTCTTAGATAAAAAAAAACAAAAAAAAAAACATCAATAGTCCAGCAATGTCAAAGTAACAAAACGAACTATGCCCGGTTCTACGATTGCTTGGCAATGCACAAGCTGTAGTAGGTTCTACCAGTGGCTGCAGGGATTATATGCTGTTCTATTGATTTCATGGCTCCACTTAAGTTTGATTTTTAAAGTATGGCACATGACTGCTGAGCTCCCATTGGCTTTTCCGGGGCCTGTCCTGGTCATTAGTAAACAGAAACTGGAAATTCTTCTGGAGTTTCTATGCTGGATCTTATACTTAATACAATTTCTTGTATTAAGTCATAACACAAGTCGATCATTAAGGCCTCGTTCACACGGGGTTATTCCCCGCCCGGGGATTGCCCTACTTTCGCCCGGATTTTCGCGCAGTACGGGCCAATCCCCGCAGAAATTTTTGGTAAACCCCCTGCTCTCATGAAACATGGTTTTCCCTCCTCCTCCCCGCTCGGCGAATCCGCCGGGGGGGAGAAAGTGACATGCACATTATTTACGGCGCGGACGCGCCGTAAACAATGCATTGTCTATGGGCCGGGAGCGGCGCCCCCGCCGCGCTCCGGCCCCGCCCCCGTCCCGCCCCTTATTCACGGCGGATTTGTGCGCTCAATACGGCTCACAAATCCGTCGGGAATAAGCCGTGTGAACACGGCCTAAGGGTATGTTCACACAGTGCATTGCAGGTGTATTTCGGCGCGTTCTGTGTGCGCCACTATACGCCTGTTGCTTCAGAAGACGCTGCTTCTGTAGCTCTCTCACTGACATGTCACTTCTTTCTCCATAATACACATTGGGGACGATGGCAGATAAATATAGCTCTCAGTGAGAGCTATGGATTGCTGGATTTGCAGGGCGTTATTCAGTAGTATTACAGAGCAATTAAATGCATGATTATTCCCCCGCAAATACGCCATGTACAGCTCTGGAAAAACCAGAGACCACTGCAAAATTTTCAGTTTCTCTGATTTTTCTCTTCAATGGTATGTATTTTTGAGAAAAATGTACATTATTTTATTATATAAACTACTGACAACGTCTCCAAAATTCAAAGTAAAAACTTTTGTATTTATTTGCAGTAAATGAGAAATCTTCAAAATAATAAAAAAGAAGCAGCAGCAGCAGAGCTGTCAGACCTCAAATAATGCAAGAAAACAAGTTAATATTTCTTTAGAAACAATAAGACTAATGTTTTAAGTCAGGAAGAGTTCAGAAATCAATATTTGGTGGAATAACCATGATTTTTTTCATTCAAATTCCTTTTGGCCGATTCCTGGCACTTGTTTTGCCATCCAGCTTGTCCTATTGCAAGAGGATTGTGAAGACCACAGCAGGGTTTTTTATACTTTCCTTCATTAAATAAGATCTGGTTCAGGTGATCATCTCATCAGAAGCACATTAAAGGAGTTTTATCGTTTGAACTGTTCGTGCTCTTCAGCTAATTCTCTAAGATTGAATTTGAAATCCAGGGGCGAGTCTCTTCTCTCAGCGGGCATGTCTCTCCTCCCAGGATTTGTGTCTCTCCTCACTGAAGAGCTGTGACATCATCATTTTTATATGAAGCAAGGGATGCAGAAGGTTGTCTGGATATAACAGCTCTGTAGCCTCCTGCATGCTTATGTCTGCAGCCTTCAGGCTCCACAAACTCTTTGCTGTGCTATATGCAGTCATACACACAGCCTGAACTGATGAGACATGTGAGGTGTGTACACTGCCCCACCTTCCCCTCTGTTACCAGGCAGCCGACTGGGTTATATAGAGCAATGTACACTGCCCTCCCCACCTCCTCTCCCCCTGTTAACAGGTAGGAGCCTGTATAAGACTCTGTTATATGAGGGGATCTGTGACTTAAACAGGCAGTCATTGCCCAGATCATTCACCTTAGAGCTGGGAGATGTGTATAGACACAGCAGCCCTTGGTTTCACTATCGATTTTAACAGCTCAGAGGGGAGAAGACACAGAGTGTGCAGGCAGCCAATCACAGTGCAGGGGGCGTGGCCGGGACGTTTCCTGTCTGGGACATATCCCAACAGGCTGAGAATGAAAATTGTTTTTGTCAGCCAACGGCCAATAACAGCAACGGAGGGGGCGTGGCCGGGACGTTTGCTGTCTGGGGGCATATCCCAACAGGCTGAATGAAATGTCAGCCAGCCAATCACAGTGCAGGGGGCGTGGCTAGGGACGAGATTCGGCCAGGGGGCATGTCCCAACCAGCAGCAGCAGAAACAGAATACAGATTTACAGAAGAGCTCATATCTGCTAAACCAAGTGGCAGAGGTAATGCAACCCAATTACAAAAGTGCTTATTTTTACTATCCCCATAATCTGAGACATGATCTTTGCAGTGATAAAACTCCTTTAAGTAGAATGAGGTGGAATTTTGGTTGGAATTCAACTCTGGAATGGAATGGCCGTCAGACATGTAGAGATGCTGAGTTTTAGAAAACTGTGCAGTGGTCTCTTAATTTTTTCCTGCGCTGTACCCAAGCAGTAATCCACCCATGCATTGTATCACCTACTGGCCATGTCTTAGGTTAGCTCTAGTTGGGAACTGTTGATGGTGTCCTGGGGATCTTTTTGGCCATATATATCCATTGTTACTTGACTTTTGGGTCACCATGACCCTAATAGATCTATGTAGAGAGCCCTTTCACAATTACATGTTGTTGCCTCCATTGACCAAGTCATCTATAGGGTGGTGGGGGTGGTTGATTCGTCTCAGAAGGTTATATGGACATTGATGATCAAGGCTTTAAAATTGTAGCTTGTTAATAATCTTGGATGGATCATGGTTGATAAAAGGTTCCATCTTCTGCTAGAAATTAAGTTGTTCTCATCTATAAATACATGGATAGTAATATGATCTTAAACGTGTGTCTTTAATGGTCTGGAGCATTGAAAACCCATAAAAGTTAAGTATCTATTGTAAATGTTACATCAGGATTTCATTAACCCCATTACGTGTTTAATTGTATGAATAATGTGTTATTGACCAGCAAGAGGAGCTGCACGGCCAGTTAGTAAACTCGTAAAGTCAGAGAGGAAAATTCCATGGAGTGTTCCGGACATGGTGGACATCACAAAGAACAGCAGCTCACAATCTACAGCAGCATATAGTAACAGATTGTATATAGCAATGGGACCTGGCATAACTGAGATCTTACAGACACTGGATTATCAAATATTCTGGATTATCAGATGGGCATAAAATAGTATAGAGATCTTCTAGGACAATAGTATAAAATATCAACATAAAATTTGCTTTATTTAATACAAAAAAATCTAAAAATCCTCTACGTTCTTCAATTTTATGTGTCCCTCAAAGCTCTTTCCAAGGGGAGCAAGCTACAAGGCGGCCTCACAGCAATGTACTGGGTCCTAACCAAGCACATGACATCACAACAGGTCATGGCCCTAACCACCCATCGCCCCAACAGCAGCTTCCCCTGGATGAGGCCTACACCCAGATGCTCCCATGACATCTTGTAGACCATAGGCCTAATACAGACTAATTGGTGGTGAAGGGAGCCAATGGTTACCTGCTTCGCTAATGTTATGGTTTGCACATCCTGAGAACACACAAGCAACTAAATAAGCGGGGATCAAGAACATGTATTCCCATGGTCAACCACCTAATTTAACCAATGGATAAGATGACCCTAGATGGCCCCGCTTGTGCAGCTCTCTCCTGTTCATGTCTATTGGAGTTCCAAACATAGCCAAGTTCACTGACTCGGCTATGTTCGGAATTGATGTCCTGATGGTCAGTATCACCAGAATGGAGCCAATAAATTTCAAAATGAGCCCCCATGTGGGCATGTCCATTGATTGTCCATCACTGTAAATGTGGTCATCAGTGACTGTTATGTGGGCTACATATGCCAACAATTGGTGATTGTAAAGGTGTCACACCGCGCGCTGCGGTCCGACGCTTCCGGCGACTCTCGTGCCGCAGTCCAGGCACCCGACCCCAGGTCCAGCCACCCCTGGAATGCGCTTCGCTGCGTGTTTACTTAACTGGCCCCGTCCTGCTTCGTCCTCGAGCGACGCGCTGCTGTCACTGCTTCTGCCTGCACTATCCTGGCTGGCCACTAGGGGCACATGCAGGAAGCTCTCCTAGATTTAAAGGGCCAGTACTTAACAGGTGTTCCCTTTCCACCTACGGCGTTGGGACACGGGCTTTATAGGGATACCTCCTCCTGCTGTAGGCGCCAAGTTGTTGGCGTCCATGCCCTAGTGACGTCCTTGTGTGCTCCCTAGTGTATACCCTTACCGTTCCGGAGGTGTTCCTGGCCCTGCATACGTCTACTTGCCATAATCATCTGCCACGTTCTGTCCCTGCCTGGCCTGGCCTGCCTAGCCTGTCCTGCCTAGCTCCTGTTCCACACTCCGGTTGGCCCTGTGTCTATCCTACCTGCTTCAGCTGTCACCGCTGGGTCCTACGTCGGGGGTAGCGACCCGGGGGATTCCTTGCAGCAAAGTCCGTTCTGCCTTGCAGCGGGCTCCGGTGAATAGAAGGGGCCCCTTAGACTCCGCTCCCCAGCGCCAACTCCTCGCGGTGACCAGAGGATCCACCTCCCACTCGCTGAGCGTCCGTGACAAAACGGTAACTTAAGGAGCAGCTAACTATACTCACCTGCATTATAAAGCGAGAAAGGGAATCAGCAACAGCTTATCTCCTTGCTGATGGTTTTCACTGAGCTACCAATGATTTGGTCCAAAGAGGAACAAAAACAGTATTATGTGGCAATCTTGTGCCTATGTTGAAGTTTCAGACCCAGATCCTCTATAGGAACCAATACGATTTTAAAAAGTATTTCAATTAAAACAATCACAATATTTTCGTAGCTCTAGACGTCATAAGCGGACAACACATTTTAGGGCTTTTACATGATATTAGATATCAAAGTTTTACCCAGAAGCCAATAATTTAAAAAAAAAAAAAAAAGGTTTCTAAAACAGCAGCAAAAACAGATGCAAAGACCTTAAAGGGGTTGTCTCACTACAGGGATTGCTGCTTTTTATGTTAAAGATCTTGCAAAAAAAAAGTCCTTTGCAAAGTGTGTCCTTTTTAAAAAGTGTCCACATTCCCAGATTCCCCTCTTGTATGGTGCATCCCCTCGGTCCTTAGTAAGCCCGTTCAATCTTCCCGAAGGCTGCCCGACTGGTTGCTATAGTACAGACCTGTTCGAATCTCTCCTGATAAAAAAAAAAGGCTGGCAAAAAGCGCTTGGGTTGTCTACTACAAGATTGTTTTAATATTTTGATAGCTTGCCAAGCACTGTTGCTATAGCTAACAGGACCTAATTTGAAACCCTCCTAGTATGGCTGACAGTGCTCAGGTCACTATAGCTACAGACCTGTTTGATCTCTCCTGATAGGCTGCCAGCGCTGGTTGCTATAGCTACAGACCTGTTTGATCTCTCCTGATAGGCTGCCAGCACTGGTTGCTATAGCTACAGACCTGGCTTCTACTGCAGCCTAGTGGAAGCCAGTAAACACGCCCCTGAAATCAAAGTGAAACCAAGCAAACAGAACTGAGGTAAGATGAATCAATGTAGTGAGACAACCCCTTTAAAGACCATATTAAAGGGGCTGTGTCTATATTGGATCATGTAGATTTCAAAGAAGAGAAGGGAGTGTCCCACTTTGGAGCCCCAATTTCAGCTAGATGTAATCAGCAGCTCTCACTGCGGCAGACCCGACCCATTGATCAATAACATGGATATTATCATGAGGCTACAAACAGAACTGAATGAGCGGCTAAGCATCAGTAAAATGTAACAAATACACGAAGTATCAACCACAAAATTAGATGAGATTACTGATAGATGGTGTAAAGTGTAAGGACAGCAAGACAGATGACAACAGGAACAAGGTTGGCGATGACACCACAAGTTCAATCTGGACGAAGAACAATAAAAAATTATATCTGACCCTAAGAGATAACTGTCCTTACATCTTCTCCTAAAGCTGTCCCTGAGATAGAATTTTGCCAATTAGACCCCTCTGGCCCTATTTTATCCCTTATAGAATTTTGCCAATTAGACCACTCTGGCCCTATTTTATCCCTTAAACTAACCCTAAGAATATCCCTAGGTGACAACTTACCCTGGCACAAAAAGCTGCTCTAGGACCAAGATACTACTTAAAGGGGTTTTCTCACCATGAAGTTTTACAGAGCCACAGCCAACTTTAGACTCACACTTCCAGGTCAGGCTGTGGGTAGGTCTATAGCAGTGATTGGCATATCAGTTCTGCTATTCCTATCTTATGCTGTTACAGTGACATGACTGAAAGAGATTTATAGAGTGTATTACACAAGGCTGCAGATCTCTAAAGAGTGAAAGCTTTTCATTTAGGTAGGTAAATAGAGTCCAGAGTCTTAACATTGCAGGAAGTGACTCACCATGGAGCGGACTGATCAGAGGCGTTACTTTCAGCTCCTGGGGCCTAGTGCAAATAGTGAAATGGGGCCCCTAAGCGACCATGTTCCATTTACAAATGCTGTGGTAGAAGGGCTTTTGAGGCCCCCTAAGGCTGCTAGGCCTGGCAGCAACCGCTACCTCTGCACCCACTATAGCTACGCCTCTGGAACTGATTGATGGCAGCTTGCAGCTTTGAGAGATAAGAGAGAGCAAGGAGAAGTAGGGAGAGTTGGTCAGTAACCAAGAGAAATATGTGTGTCCTAAAATGAGATAAAATCTTCTTTATATCCTAACTAAAGCAAAATCATAACAGCAATGTATTTGGTAATAGTCTTCATTTACCTTTCCCTACATGTTAAAAGCCAATCATTGTAGTGAGAAAATCTATTTAAGCAGAGCACAGAAGAAAACTATAAATAAACACAAAACTGAGTTCCTCAAAGAACACCACAAAGTCTCACAGAGTAAAGCGAGGCTAAAGGAAAAAGCAATGTAGAACTCTAGAACTAGATTAGTAGACAAACTCTCAAGGCAGAACAATCTTTCAGAACAAGCACTATAATCCACACCAGGTTACCTAACATGGCAAACTTTATAGAGAAACCATCAATTGTCTCTAACCAGTTCTAAGATTTGTTACCTGGTCAGTTGACCTCTGAAAGTATTTTATGGTGGTCCCTGAAGCCTTTTTATACATAGTTTTTTTTTTTTTTTTAATACCTGCCAAGTGCACAGATGTAACAAACATTAACTTGACCATTTCAATGGGATGTGCTGCTTTTTGTCAATGCTACATCACGGTCTACCACATTAACATTTGCTTCATCTGTAAATGTAGCCGACATGTAAAAAAAAATATTTTGAACAAATTATAATAATATTTTGCAAGTAAAGGGAAATTCACCTTCCCCTATTTAAAAGGCAAAACCGTACTTCTAACGAGAGCATTAAACGAAATCTTTAATGTATATCCCATGAGTCTCCTCTGATATCTTCCACATTTCACTAAGTATCATGTCACTGATTACAATCATCTTAAAGTAACTGCAGTCTATACCAGGTGCACAGCAACAGGGCACGGCAGACATAATCGCCCTCCAGGGAATCTGCAGGCTTTTACATTCTGCCGCTCTTCTGGAGGCTACAGCAAAACATACTGCTGGCATCACACCATTAAAGAGAACATCTGTATACGCTATAAGACAGAGACCTTGTGAGAACCCTTGCCATCACATAGAATGGTTAACCAGCCGATGAGCAGAGAGCGTCTACGCATTTTGAATAACTAACTAGAAACAATTGGACACATAAAGTTTTGTGCAAAAGATTTAGGCAGGGGTTGAAAAAAATGTTGCAGAAAGTGCTTCCAATCAGACACCTATCAGGGAGGCATCTGATGAGTTCCAAATTTACTCTGCAACTGGAAATTGACCCCAAACATACAGCCAGTTTCATTAGCCCCTTGATGAACTTAAAGGTGTTGTCTCACTACAAGGATTGCTTTTTATATTAAAGATCTTGCAAAAACAAGTCACTTTGCAATATGTGTCCATTAACCAGTCCTACCTAATTCCTAATATCCCTCTTGTATGGGCTGCATCAGCTCCTCAGGTCGCCATAGCTACAGACCTGTTTGATCTCTCATGATAGGCTGCCAGCACTGGTCGCTATAGCTACAGACCTGTTCAATCTCTCCTGATAGGCTACCAGCACTCGTTGCTATAGCTACAGACCTGTTTGATCTCTCCTGATAGGCTGCCAGCACTGGTTGCTATAGCTACAGACCTGTTTGATCTCTCCTGATAGGCTGCCAGCACTGGTTGCTATAGCTACAGACCTGATTACTCTCTCCTGATTGGCTGCCAGCACTGGTTGCTATAGCTACAGACCTGGCTTCTACTGCAGCCTAGTAGAAGCCACTAAACACGCCCCTGAATTCAAAATGAAACCAAGAAAACAAGAATGAGGTGAGATGAATTGATGTAGTGAAACAACCCCTTTGAGGCAGTATGGGGCACACTCCATACATGGTAAATTGTGACTGACATCCCCCCTCAGGGGCCGGGGTTGGAGATACCTCTGAGCAGGGCTGCTGAACTACTTATATGCTGTGATTCATATGATTGTGGCATCTAAACCATTAAAGAGCGCTGTGGCACCCTCTTCCAACACTTGATCACCTTCCCCCTGGTGTGATGAGATTACGGGGGGGGGAGGGGCCGTTTAGTTGTTATGGCAGCTGGAGGCCTCACAGCTATAGATAGGGTGTAATGGGAGACCAATACAATCACTGTATACTGGAGGACATCAGTACCCTGTTTCCCCGAAAATAAGACACCCCTGAAAATAAGACATGGTGCATTTTTTTATGCAATTCAGAGTTTGGCTCCTTCTGCTGATGTTTGTGATGAAATCACTACAATATATTAATACATGTTGATTTCTTGTTTAACAATAAATGTGAATTATTGTTCATGGAAAAATCAGACATCCCTAAAAATAAGTCTTAGCTCGTCTTTAGGAGCAAAAATTAATATAAGACACTGTCTTATTTTCGAGGAAACAGGGTACTGCAACAGATGGTAAAACTTTTAAGCGACTAAATGATACAGTCTCCGGGGGGGCAAAAAATGACTGCAACATTTAAAAAAAAAAATTTAAAGGAAAAAGGAAAAAAAATTCCAGTTAAACAAAAAAAAAACATAATTGGCATCACTGCATCCCTGAAAGTCCGTTATAATACAATATCCCTGTTATTTATCCTGCAAGGTGACCAACGCAAAAAAAATGACCCAGTGAGAGACCATCCCGCCTCCCAGAAAGAACGAAACAAAGAGTAGTCAAAAAGTCATACACACTTTATATTGGTACCAATGAAAGGCCTCGCCCCCTCCCCCCCAAACATAAAGTAAAAAAAAGCTGCAGTTCACCTCGCAACGTCTGCGCTCGATGTATGAGCAGACGCACTCCAAAAGTAGGCGCATTATTGGGAGCCCGCGGCACTTTGTAATGTGCCCAGGATGTGCGGGTGTTCTGGTGTCGTTGCTCCACAACCGTATGATTCTACATATTTATGACTGGAGGGCGGCAAAACTGGGCGCATTATTGCTGGAACAGCCAGACCAAGGTAAAAGTGGTTTACCTGAGCCTGAGCTGTCGTAGTGGAACTAGAAGGCGCCAAATCCATGACCCCCCAGTAGAACAGCTTCATAGATTCTGGCATTCTACACTGCTTGAAAGCTATTTAGAACTGGTCTCTATGCGCCTAGACAATATGTCACCCATAGGGTGACATGAATGAACGTGGCTTCGCAAGTTTTCAGCTTTTAGCTGAAAAGCCTGTCGTAGCCCTGTTCTATAGATGTATGAAAAGTCGTAAACCAAAATCTGGGGCATGCTACGACAGACCGGATACTTTTGTATGTGCCAATTCCATGGGGGTGTGTCTCACCAGATTCATATGATGCGCCACATTAATGAATGTGACACCCCAAAAATGTGGCGCAAAACGGTTGCACCAATCCAGACCGATTTATTAGTGGCTGAGACAAATTTTAATGCATACACTCTATAGCATAAACAACTCCCACCAGAGTATGACAAAACTATGTTTTTGTTTTTTTTTTCAAAGCTGGTCATTTCATCCCAGTTATCTGGCAATATGTTTATCAAAGAAGGAAGGTAAAGAAGGGCACAACTCAATGTAGGACATTTAATAGATCTACTGCACTGTCGGATCAATGTCCCCATGGTAATTTTTTTTATCCATTAGATGCCTTTTGGCTTCTGCCCTCTTTAAAGGGGTTGTCTCACTACAAAGCTTAGCTTTCAACATGCAGGGAACACTAAATGAACACATTTTCCAAATATATTGCATTGTTCATTTTTTTGTTAAGGAGCTACAAGTGATTTTATCACCTTCTGTGCTCTCTCTGGTTTCCCAAGTGACCAACCTGTGTACTTTTTCTCCCCTGCTGTTTGTTTTATCTGATAGAGTGAGGTCATCATACAAGTCACAGGCAGCAGTGTGAGAGCTTGTGTGTTATCTGATCTTTCAGACAAGAGACAGTAATTAATTACTCTACTGTTTACATTAGCTCAGAAGCTACTCAGGACCTCAGAGAAGGTAATTTATTTAATCTAGACTAATAAACATAATAAACAGAGAAGTCTGAATACACAAAGCTCTTTATGCTAATTACAGACAGCTTGACCAGGAAGTGACAGAGCAAAGCAGCATTATTTCATTCATGCATCCTATGAAACTTTGAGATGAGACAACCACTTTAACCATGACCTTGGTACATTTGGGCTTATGAATGGACTAACAAGAGGTGCAGTATTGTAATAGTAAAATACATATAGCAGCAGAAAATTCTTCAGAACCACAAAAAGATAGAATAAAACTATCTAGAGTCGCCTTTATTAGTTCATTCTGATTAAAAGGTATCTAATATAATATGATAAAAAGCAAATCACCCATAAAGAGCAGCTCCAGAACACCTAAAGAAATATAGGGCGACATGTATGAACGGGCTTTTCGCCTGTTTTCTGGCATAAACTGCGCCTCCCGGCCCGAATCCCCCTGTCGGACGCAGGGATTCAGTGTTAGGCGCAGTGTTCGCCACTTTCAGCTGCGCCCCGCAGGAAGGGGCGGGCAGTGGGCGCGGTGTGGGCGCGGGGTAGGCGTTCCGGGGCGGGACGCGGCGCGCTCGAAAACTCCGAGGCATGTACGATGGCGAGTCAGCAAAGCGAGGCGCAGTGCAGCGCTCGGCAGCTCCGACAGGCAGACCAGGTTTTTTTTGGTCTAAATCCTCCGACAGAGGCAAAGTGAAACAGGATCCGAACATGGAGGAAGCGGAACGAAAGATCGCTACAGAAATCTCGGCGCTCCGCTCCCTGCAGCAGGAGTATGATTCCGAAAAAAATCGCCTTTATAAAGGTGGAAAAACAGTGTCGAAAAGAGCTGAACGTAAAAATAAAACATAATAAAAAAAAAAACACTTTCCAAAACTCTAGAACGGCGCAATATCAAGAATTATGATATTGAAATTGCCGGGAAATACAGTAATTCAAATTCTGAATCCTATTCTGATTGGTCGCATAAACCAGCCAATCAGAATAGGAGCGACAGTGAACCATTAAAAACTATGGGGGAAAGGGTTGCCAATCAGAATCCACGGTGGGAAATTCAAAATACAGTAAAAAAAACAGAAAAGAGCTGATTGGGTGAGCTAGCGGGGTTGGCTAGCCGGGCCAATCAGAAAAAGCGACAAAGACCCATTCTAGCTATGGAGAAATTTTGA
>JAODAL010038273.1:0-39414 GCA_025379985.1 Phyllomedusa bahiana
AGGGGCCCTTAGATGTCGGGTGCGCCCAAACCGGGAGGCTAGGGGGGGCCCAACAGGGAGCCCCCGGCCGGGGTAAGTAGGAGGAGCCGGCCGGCCCGGGTGAGCGCGCCCACCGCCCAAATGCGGACGGTGGTCCCGCTCGTGGGGCGACCACGGGTGTGTCCCGCCCCCGGGGGGGGGCGCGGGCCCACCCGTGACAAAATTAACCCCGTCCCAACATGTTTCGATCTTCCCCTTAATATAAAGGGGATCCTTCAGGGGAAATTATAAGGGGAAAAAAAATAGGGGTATATACCTAATATAGCAAAAATGTACATAGAAATAAATAAATGTAAAAGGGATACAATCTTAAGATAGCAAGGGGTTTTATGGCTAAGTATAGAAGTGCACTTTAAAACACCATAAACCCAAAAATATACAATATCATCTCTGGGGCACAATACAGGTCAAAAAAAGACCACCATAATGATCAAACGAGGACTGCAAAACCATCCACTATGAATGAAAAAGTTTTCCCCGATCACTAGCGTCGAGAAAAAACCACTAAGGTCACCCGTCTTAATAACAAGACAGCTCCTACCTTTAAGTAGTGTATTATTAAAAGGAGACGCCTAACCCCCAAAAGCGTGTCGCCTAAAATGGAGGGGGTGTTGAAAAAAAAAGATATTCCCAAAAGTCAGTTTTCCAAGACCAAATAGAATACCAGAGAAATCGATTAGATGGAGATGTCCCTCAAAGTGGACAGCTAGTCCCTGCGGTCCGTTGAGTAAAGGGGTGATGGCTAAAATTGCTGCCTCTTCCGATGCGGGGGCGTTTTTAAAGGGACGGCCCGCAGTGACCACGCGTCGCCGCCCCATTGGTCCAGCCGCATATTTTCCCCCGTAAAATTACAGTCAATGCTGTGGTTGTGAGAGACGTGAGCGCGCTTTCAAATCTCGCGCTTTTCTAGTCAGCTTCCTCGTAACCGACCCACGTGTCCCAACCCCGCCCTAGCAAACACCCGAGTTTTCCTGGAGGTCCATGACCTCAGTAATGCATGAAAATGAAAAGACTCCCTATTTTTAAAAGGGGCCCCAGGATCATAGCCCCCCAAGGCAGTGAAAGAAAACACTGCCGGACCAAGTGGCGGTTACAGCATTTTTTTGGGCTGGTTTAATGAAGATTTTAAACATACTGATTTTTTAAAGGGGCAAAAAAAAAAAATTATGGTGATTAGATATATAATAAATTTTGACCATTAAGGACAAAAGATGGGTTCTAAAACAGCAAAAGGGACTTCTTAAAAATTTGGGGCGATTAAATAAAGCAACTTAGTCCACAACTCATTTAAACCAAAAAGGTCCCTGGTTTTAACCGAAAATCCAGGGGTTTTCTCTCTGTAACAGTTTTTTTTAAAATATCCCCCTTCCGGATGAGGGTTTTATGCTGTCATTTCCCACCCATTTAAGACATTTCAAATCCCCATATGAGGGCCGAGTGTTTGTACAGGTGTATCTCTATGTTGAACGAACGTTCAAGATGCCCGAAAACACGTGGCGAAATTTTTTCGTATAGTCTTACCAACGTATTTAATCCCACACACGCAGTTTATTAGATAAAAAAACGTGTTGGTTTTGACGTGATAAAGTCCGAATCTGAAATTCTTTTTTTCATTTCGAATCCAAAAGGGGTTAAAAAACATTTCTTTAGGCATGCAACGCAGTCTCTGCACCTAAAGGATCCCTTAGATTTACAGAGCCACGTCTCTGTTTGATGTCTTCCAAAGTGACTATGGACAAGTCGGTCCTTCAGGTTCTTACCCCTCCTGTATGTAAATTGTGGGGTCTCCCCTATGTGTCCTCTAATATCCGTATCCATCTGAAGAATATGCCAGTGTCTGCAAATAATTTCTCAACTTATCCGAACTTTACAAAAGTACCTATTATCATTTTGTTCCCAATGTTTTTTTTTCCCTTTTAGGGGCAGAAATTTCCTGTCTCTCTTTTCCGAGAGCATTTTGATATGCCTCTCGCAGAATATGATCCGGATAACCTTTGGCGGAAAAGCGTTCCCTCAGGTCAGCTGCCTGTGCGACAAACTCCTTCCTTATATACATCGATACCCCACAGTATTGGCCTTGAAGCGGTTTATTTTTTTCTCAAATCACGAGGTCGTCAGTTTGATTTACACAACAAATTTGTGGTGGACCTGCTGCGATTTTCATTAACAAGGAACTATTTTGTCTTTGATGGAAAAGTCTTCCACCAGTTACGAGGTACGGAATGGGAGCCCAAACGCACCCGTTTTGAAATCTGTCCTCGGCTGGTGGGAGGGACTGTGGTTTTTGGTGCCCACCACCCTCTTTTGTAAAAAAATGCCCTGTGGGCGCGTTTTTAGATGTGTGTTATCATCTGAAGGAACAGCAGAGGATTTTTGGTGGGGTGAATGATTTGAACTGCAATGGGGTTCGGTCTAAAAATTTAATCAAAATTTAAACATTGGTCTATTTTTTTTCTGGATGTGCACATCTCCAAGTCTTCTATTGGAGAACTGGTCACGAGTATATTCAGGAAACCCACTTCAACTAATTCATTACTGAGTGGAAATAATTCCTGTACTCTTAAAAGGGATGCCACGTGGCCAGTACTGAAATTAGGAGAAATTGCTCCACAAGGAAGGAGTTTGTCGCACAGGCAGCTGACCTGAGGGAGCTTTTTTTTCCGCCAAAAGGTTTTTTCGGATCATATTCTGCGGAGGGAATCAAAATTTCTCTGGAAAAGGAGACGGAAAACGTCCCCCCAATTTGGTGATAAAAAACAGTTTGGGAAAAACACGGAAAAAGGTCTTTTGATAAGCTTCGGGTGAAGTTAAGAAAATTATTTGCGACACTGGCATTTTTTCGATGGATACGGATATTAGGGACACATAGGGGGACCCCCACAATTTTTCTACAGGAGGGGGGGAAAACCTGAAAGGGACGACTTGTCCTAGTCATTTGGAAGACATCAAAACGGACTGGCTCTGTAAACCTAAGGGATCCTTAGGTGCAGAGACGCGTTGCATGTCCAAAAATGGAAAATTTGTTCTACCTTTAAGGTTTTTGAAATAAAAAAACAAATTTCAGTTCGTGATTTTTTCACTGCAAAACCACACAGTTTTTTATCTAATAAACTCGTGTGTGGGATTAAAATTAAATTGGGTAAGACTATACGTCAATTGCCTGAGTTTTTTTGCGAGCTCTTGGGCGTTCTTTTATCATAGAATCCCTGTAGCTAAAACGTTGGACCATCATAATGGGATTTGAAAAGTTTAAAATGGGGGGGGAAATTGCAGCATAAAACCCACCTCCGGAAGGGGGGGGATATTAATAAAAACTTTTACAGAGAAAACCCTTTGGTTTTTCAGGTTGAAAATCAGGCCCCTTTTGGTTTTAGTCTGTGGACTTATTTTGCTTTTTTTAAATCGCCCCATTTTAAGACCCTTTTGCTTTTGTAGAACGATTTTTGTCTCTTAAAATGGTCAACTTTATATCTATTATCTTCACCCATGAATTGTTTTTTGCCCTTTAATAATCAGTAGTTATTCTATCTATTTAACCGCCTTAAATATTGCTGTAACCGCCACTGGTCGGCAGTGTTATTTTTCACTGCTTGGACTATGATCCCGGGCCCCTTTTTTTAAATAGGGTGCTTTGATTATCATGCATTAGCTGAGGCGGGGACGCTCCGGGACCCGGGTTGTTGCTTGGGGCGGGTTGTGGACAGTGGGTCGGTGACGAGGAACCTGACTAGAAAACCCAGATTTGGGCGCCTCGTGTTTTCTCAAAAACCACAGCTTTTGACTGTAATTCATGGGGAGCTATGGGGGCTGGACCGAGTGTGGGGGGAGCTTGGGGTCAAAAAATGGGCCCCGGCCCTTAAAGCGCGCCCCGCATCTGTGAACGGGGGCAGCTTGACTGCCGTCACCCTGGATCTCGGGGGCCCTGCAGGAGACAACTGTCCACTTTGATTTTACATCCCCCTTAAATATGATTTTTGGTATTCTTTTTGGTCTTGGTATATTGCTTGGCATATATCTTTTGTTTTCAGACGCCCCCTCCTTTTAGGGGGGCCCATCGCTTGGGTGGGTTAGGGTCTCTCTTTTTATGAATACACTCTTTAAAGGAGGAGCTGTTTTTTTATTAAACGATCCCCCTTAGTGGTTTTACTTTTCTCTACTGTGTGGGTAAGAATTTTTCATTCGTTGAGGGGATGGTTTTGCAGTCCCTGATCTGTCATTTTGGGGGTCTTTTCTGACCTGTATTTTTCCCCACAGAGTGATATTGTTTATTTTGGGGTTTTATGGTTTTTAAGTGCACTTTTTATCTTAGCCATACCCTTGCTTCTTATGATGTATCCCTTTAATTTTTTTATTTCTTGTACATTTGTGTAATTAGTGTTATACCCCTATTTTTCTCCCCTTTAAATTGTCCCCTGAGGATCTTGTTGTTATTAGGGGAAGATCGAAACATGTTGGGACAGGGGCCCTATTATTATTGGACTAGTGTAAGGGTTGGTTCCCGGAGGAGCGCCCTTATTGGGGCGATCATCCCGATTCATTTAAGGCTAGGGGGATTTTTTAGGGTTTGCGTTATTTCTGTAGGTGTGGGTTTTCACTTTTTTGAATAGTTGTTTAGTGCTGGCCTTTTGTGTATTTTTAATAGTATTTTCATTAAAAGTTATATTTTATCATATATTTTCCCTATCTGCTATTTAATTTGTCATGCAGGTTTAGAGCTCATGCTGCATTCCAGGACAGGGATAGTCAATGTCCAGTTCAAGTAAAATAGGGTTTCAAATTCATACTGCCTTCTAGATTTTTTAATTTGTGGGTCATGCAGGTTTAAGGGGTTTCATGCTGTGGTGCAAGACAGGATATGTAATGGTCTGTGAGTTTTTTTCTGTGGCTTTTATAACCTAAGTGTGTTTGACTGTTTTGGATGTTAATTCCAGCTTCTCCATCCCTGTTTGGGTGTAAGAATGAAGGTGTTGTTCCTCTCCCATAGACTTTAATAGTCATCGGCGATAATCTATTATACGACTATGGGATATTTTAAATTGTTTAATTGCCGATATCGACTATCGACCCGATGACGATAGTCAACGTAATCACTCATCACTAATCACGATGGCCGATGTGTGGTAATGCAACAGGTGCTGCAGAGACAGATATAGCTCCGACGTCCAGCATGTATAAATATATAGAGCGCGAAGAGATGCGTCGGCAATGACGTACATTTAGTTACGACCAGAATAGCTGTCTAATACCAAAACAAAGTGTCCATGGTAACTAGAATTGTGCCGCGCCTCAAAAGCTATAAAATGTGATGTGTTTTATCCTATACTGTAGGTCTTTTTGGATTTATGAATTAGTGTACTAGAGAGAGGTATATTATGAGGAGGGGCCGTGTTTGTGAGGGGCACAGCTGTGACAGAAGGCTTGGATTTGGTTTTGTGTTACTCAAAAGCTATGTTTCTAAGGCTGGCCCCAATGAAGCATTTTTGGCTAACAAACAATGTGTGTCTTAGTCGCCAGGCGCAAATTGCCTTTGATGATATGCGCCTGAGAGATTTATTGTGTCAAAAATTGCATACACCGAGTTAAAATGTTACAACCACAAACTAAAATGTATTTCATTGATATTTTATGTGAAAGAGCAACACAAAGTAGCAAGTATTTGTGAAGTTTAAAGAAAATGATACATGCTTTTCCAAATTTTTGCAAAATTAAAAAAAAAAAAGTGCCGTGCATATGTATTCAGGCCCCTGAGTCAACATTTTGCACAACTACTTTTAGCTTCAATGACAGCTGCAGTCTGTCTTTAACAGTTTTGCACCTCTAGAAACTGGATTTTTTGACACATAGGTAAACCAGGTTACGTTAAAATGTTTTAGACCAAGTTTCAGCTCTATAGGACCTACCATTTTCAAAATATTCACAAACAATCAGAACTCACTGTGAACAGTGTCTGTTCTTTATGCACAGTGAAATGAGTGTACCAATCTGTCTGTTCCTTATGCCCAGCCAAAGAATTAACCAGTGCGTCTGTTCTTTATACATGGGCAACATAAATAGACCCATGCAAAGCCAGGTAGTTTTTTATATGCAGAGAAATCATTGATAAATAACTGTAGTGTCTGTTCTTTTCTCGACAGGTTTAGAAAAAAAAAAATGTATGCATGGCCTAACAAATGGACAAATGTGCAGCAAGTTCGGCATAAAGGGAAATCTGACGACGTAATTGCAAAAAACAGACCTGGCCACGAATGTTGTCTGTATACAATCTGTGCCAAATTGGCACATAGTAAAATCAATCACTCTAGAAGGTTATAAACTGTGTTTTAACACTCTAAGGTGTACTATTTTTGATCTATCCACAAAAAAATTGGAATTCTCTGTTCTTTGTGCACAGCCAAGTGACTACACCATTCTGCAGCAAATTTTGCAAACAGATACAACAGGCACTTCAGTTTTTTAGATGCTGCCAAGACTTTTGGTTTCATGGAATTTTCTTTCCTCTTTTGATTTCTATAGAATTTTTGGAATTGGGTCAACATTTCTACCAGAGGTAAGTTCCAACTTAAAGTTTGCTGTTTTTTTAACAAAGAGTGAACAAGTATGTTTCCATACCTCAGAGGTATTATGCAGCGATGTCCACTCTTACTCCTCTACCCTTAGTCCTATTCCTAGAAGCCATAACCTTCAAAATTAAACAAATGCCAGCCTCGACCTATGCAATTTTTTTTTCATTTTGTTTGAAGCTGGGGCTAAAGTTTGTTTTTTTTTGGATTGTATGCATTGTGGAGTGGCTAACTCCATTTTGAATTTGCATTCTGCCCACCTGACTTACAGCATTGTTTATACCCATATCGACATGTGACGTATGCATATGTCATCATGACAGAAAGGAGTGTGTGAGTCCACATGATTGTTCGCTGACATCCATGCAAACCCGGGGGAAAGGAGAAACCGAACCCCTACTGTTTAAACCTTTAGATGACATGGCCACAATCCGCCTTAAAGGGGTGTTATCATTTCATTAAATGGTTTTCAGAAAAAGGGGGGACAGTGAAAAAAAGCAACTTTGCAATTGGATTCTTGCAAAGCTGCCTTGTTCTCACAGGTCCCTTATCTTGTTTTTTTATTTATACTGATATCCAGTGTGGGGCGAATCCCTCCTGATCCCTCCTCCCCGCAATTCACTAGCAGAGCTCATTTAAATTCTGTACAGCCCCTGGGTCAATTTCCGAACTGTGTCTCTGCCAGAGTTAGGGGCCGAAACATTTTTTGTCTCCCCACCTACAAAACGACTGCGCAGATTGTACAATGAGAAAACATAACAATTTTGTCCCTGTGCCTAACTCTCCTACGCAGATCTGTGCCGTTCTTAGAAAGCTGTAATACATCTCCAGCTGTGAGAGATCAGTGCTCAGATTAGATTGAATGCAGCCTGTGGTATGTATACAGCTCTTATAAAAATAAGACTGCATAGAGAGAGACACAGTGATATGTGGACTCAGAGGGGAGGGGAGAGGGGGGAGGGAGGGGGAGTCTCAGGCCAGCAGTGAAGGGGGATGATGTCATCCAGCTGGGAGGGGAAGAAACGCCCCTGCATTCACAGAGTTGAGAAGCTGAGAGAAGAGTGAATCAGCCGAAGTAAGGAAGCGATACATCCCCTTTAAGGAAATCTTTAACCCCATACTGACATGTGACATATGGATATGCGCTATGGAACAGGAAGTGGTAAAACCATCATCTTGGTATACCTTTCTGCATTATTTAAATAATGCATAAGGGTGTACAAGCGATCAAACCCCTTATTGGTCAAGTACCCTAGGAGAATTGTTTGTATAAGGAAAATAAATAAATTTTTTAAAAGTATAAAAAATAATTAAAAATCTTAAGGTTCAAATCACCCCCCTTTTGCTATTTTACAAATAAAAAGTCTGATCTACTAAAATTTAACATAATTTATCCTGTGTACTGAACAACATAGAAGAAAAAAAAAATCCAAACGTGATCAAAAAGTCGCATATATCTCAAAATGGTACCAATAAAAGTCCATAGGTGGAAAAACAAAAACGTTATTAATTGCAGCAAAATGGCGCTGCAGCACAAATTTAAGAAGTAGAAAATGAAAACCCTATATATTTGGTATCACCGGTATCGCACCAACCTGCAGAATTCAAATAACACATCATTGGTAAAGAAGAGTAAAAACCTTAAAAACAGAACCCATGCAAAAATGGCGCAAGTACAGTTTTTTCCCATTTCACCGCACTTCCAATTTTTTTTTTCATTTCTCAGGGCATTCTATGGTACGGTCACCATTAAAAAGCTCTCATATGTCTATATAAATGGAAAAAATAAAAAGGTTATGGCTCTTGAAAGCTAGGGAGAAAAAAAATATGAAGAGCCATAAAATTATGAGTATAAGTCAGAAGAGGCAGGTTTTCTTTCTGTTTCGGTATCATGTACTCTTGATATTTGTCTGCTGGGCCTAATGCAGGACAATGAATGATACCTTCTCTTTTCCATTTCATTTTCATTGCTGGGAAGTGCATGGCACTAAATTGATAATACCCTACTACATGTTAACCTCATTATGTGGAAATGTCAGCTCAATCAAATGTAACACAGGTGGTGGCCATTCATTGCAAACACCTGGAGGTCCTGTTAGATGCTATCTTATTGCGGGGGAGAGGTGTAGTTTTGGATGTGTGGTGCACTGATGCTTAGTAATTTCAAACAACACAACTCTTCAGGGACAAATCAGGCAGCAATGGAACATTGTGATTGTTACACTTTTCTTAGTCACAACACCAGGCAGCAGTACACTTCTGCAACAAAAATGCGCTTCTCATGATGCATTCAGTCTCAGTCCACCTCATGCTTCTCACAACCTCCTCAGTAGCCTTTCTGTATGTCGTCCTCTCTGGGAGTATAGCTGTGCCTAAGGGACCTCTCTTCAGATCTCTTGTTACACTACCCAGGACCAACTATCTAGGCCGTCTCTCTCTGAGGTCCTCTCAGTACCTCCAAGGGAACTCACTTGCCCCTCTTACTGCCTTTTGAACCGGTGTTCTCTCCTGGTGACTACTTGTTCTCTGTGAGTAGGGTCTCTACCCAGGTCTCCCCATTCTTCCTCTGCACACAACTATTTACATGTCCAGCAGCCTGCTGGACCTGGACCAGAGGTCCACTGAACTCTGCTCTCTCACATCACTGTATCCCCTTCAACTCCCTGTTAGGCTTATACTCTCACTGTCTTGGTTCCTCCCCTTCAGCTCTCTGATTGGCTGCGTAGCCCAGCTGAACTATCTCCCTAATAGCCTTAGTTCCCTCTGAGTGCTAAACTGTTACCCCCTTCTATCATTGGGATCACTACCTCCACTGGGATCGAGCTCCTCCTCCCATGACTCCTCTCACTCGGGTTTCTGGGATGACAATCGCTAAACCCTAGCGGCCAAATAGCCTTTTGGCCCAAGCATTTTTCGAAAGCTCACCAGCTTCTCTCTGTACAGACTCTGCAGTCCCTCAGGTTAAAAAGCTCTTCTCACTGCACGGCAAATCACGAACAGCAATTTCCGGGTTCGGCCACCCACGTTAATGCCACTCCCTTACAGTTAATAAACTGAACTTTCCTTTGAAGCTGTTGTCTATAAAATTCATGGCTATCATGCAATACATTTGGTGTTGTTTTTGTGCCTATTTGCTTTTTACAGATACTATTCCTTAATTAAAACTATGCTTCTGACTTCAAATAATTTTACTGTAGATACAGGTAATTTTCTTAGATGAATAAAAGGAATCAAAACACTTTCTTTATTTTGAGTAAGTGCATATATACATTTTAGAATGTTAGTTGTTCATTTTTATGTATCACCGTACTCTTATCTGATTTGTACAATTATTTAAATACTAGTCTAGCTACCCCTTTGTGGCCTAGACCATGAGCCGGCATGGATGTGGATGTAAGAAATGCATTTTCAGAGACCATCCTGCAACCAAGTTATTCTATGCTCTAAGCATCTGCTTAATGAATTCAGCATAGTTCTCTGCACATTTGTCCCAAAGGAAATTGTGGACTACACAAACAAACATAGTTTTCCATTACATAGTACACAGAACACTTGTGTGACAATTGCAAAAGGGTGGAATTGAGATAACACTTTACAGCAAATTCTATTAGTGAAGTCTAGAGACTATAGGGGACATGTATGTATGGAGCTGCGCCAATATTCTGGCATCCTTTCAGCCCTAAAATTGGCACAGCTCTGTTCTCTAGATTTATAATCAGACGCACTCCAAAATTAGGCGTATTATCGGGCGCCCGCGGCATTTTGTAATGCACCTGAGTTCGGTGGCGTTCTGGAGTCGTGTTATACCACAACCGTATGATTCTACACATTTATGTCTGAAGGATGGCAAAACTAGAAACATTTCTGCTGGAACAGGTAGGCCAAGCCTGAGTTGTAGTTTTGGAGCTAGAAAGTGCTAAATCTATAACCCGCAGTAGAACAGGTTAATAAATTTAGGCACATTCTATGCTAATAATGCGCGTCAAAAAAGTCATCTGGGTGCCAAAATACATATATGTCGCCCTATGAGTTCTGACTTCTCCTTAGATAATGACAGATCTCTTACTAGATCATCTAAATCTGATTAGCTTAATAAGTGAGGCTAACGGTATGTTCACATGGCAAATTGGGACGCTGATACTGGGCGCTGATTCTGTAAAGTGACTTACACTATACCCTATGTAAAATCAGCATTCAGACAACACTGATTTTACAGGAGTATTATAGGTGCATAATGTCCATGCCTACAAAGAATTAACATGTTAGTATGAGGCAGAATTCAACCTTGAGCAGTCTGGGTGGCTTTCTCATTGAAATTATTCACTGACTGAACAGTGTCAGTGCCAAAAAAGGTGTTGTGTGAACATAACCCTACCATCCTAGTACTCTTCTGCATGAAACTCGTCATTTGCTAAATCATGTTCGTCATAGCAGTCAGTTTCAGTGACAATATCTGCAGCCAAAGGACCAGGCACTGGACTCAACATTGTGCTTTACTGGTTTAAGAATTGAATCACAGTCAGAATACAAAATTTGTGACTTGTCTTTTAACATGCAACAATGTTAGTCATGCAATAGTAACAGTTGGAATAATGTTTTTTTTTTTTTGCTCATACCACACACAGCTGCACTGCAAAAGGCATTCCTTTTCTTTTACTAGTCAACCACTGCGTTAGACCTGAGTAGCACATGGTGCAGCAAACATGAGCTGCCCAGTTTTTAACCTCACACCCGTTTTGGCATCTGAAATAATGTTTGTAAGCTAGACCTACTCTCTTGTTCAATCTTTTGCCTTGATCACGCATAATACAATTTCCCCAGATGTAGCAGAAATTGTCAGGATTGTTATCGCATTTATGCCTATTTATTTCTCAAGTTTAAAAAGTCCACAGCCATAGCTATCAAAAAATTATTTATGAAACTTAGCCAGCTGTCCTTATATAGTTTCTGATGACATCAACTGATAGACCTGTCAGTGAATACATCTGAGCAGGCTCAGGCATGTCGGTTAGGAATATTCTAGGAAATGCATGCAAGTGATGTACCTGCTTACCCCACCCTCATACAGTGATTGACAGTTTGCTCTGTTCACACACTAATACAGAGGAAGTAGACAATTACTGTCTGTGGGGGTAAGCAGGACTTGAACTCTCACTAAAGGAGTCTGGTCAGAATTTACTCTGCTCTTTCCTCTGAAATCCTGCTTCAAATCATATAATCCTATATATAATAGAACCCCAGTTTCTCTCCCTCTGCCCACTGCTCAGAGCTCTTAGAATACATTAAGTCTAGTCTTCATCAACTTCACGTCAGCTTATTTGCTTGTGAGGATGGAGTCACATTAACTGCTGCAAGTGTATTAGAACTACTAGCTCCAACCATGACTTTTTAGTTACAGAAACCCCTTAAACACATTTGCAGCTAAAATAAAAATGTAATTACTACAATTATATCTTATAAGCATATATTTGTTGTATTTAGTGTTGAGCGATTATTATCGACAAAGTTGAAATCGGCACAGTTTTTATGTTGATCGAAATTTTTTAGATCATGCGATAATTTAGGTTAAAATCTGTGCATCATCTATTAATATCGCGCCATTTATGGCGCTTCTTGTCATTTTGGCAGCCAGCAAATCAGCTTACAGAATAGAGCAGGGTGAGATGTGTGTGCGACGTCATGACTGGGATGTGTATGGTTGCGATTGGCTGGAAAAATCACATGACCTTGTTTTACATAGAACAGCCTTTCCTGTTCATGATCAGTTTCTCTCAGCGTCTCATAGCAGTAGGACCTGCGCTCTGCCTGTGGCCAAACAGCTCAGCGAAATTATTCTATTTCTTCACAGAGAAAGCTCTACTATTAGCTGTGATCCTTACAACTTAGTTAGATCAGAGATTGGAAGATTTTATGTAGTTAGGTAGAGAATTTTAAAGGAGCATCTACCACTGTAAAGTCACGGGGAGGGAGCGGGGTAGGGGGGTACCGCGGGCGAACACAGACAAGCTCTATAAAGAATACTGGAAAAAGTTCACCAAGACTTAGTGTAGACATTGCACTGCAATAGCTTTATTATTAACAGTTTTCTATTGAAATATTTCCTGGATATTGGGCAGCCTGAACTTATATTAGGATACACATCGTTTCTAGTAACTGCAGGTCTCTTTGTTAGGTGCAAAACTCCACTTTTATTATCAGTATACATTTCAGATAGGTGTTCTTTTTCATTTTGCCCATTCCAGCTTTGTTGATATAGCCACCTTGCAGTTAAATTAGAATTCAGCAATTTTGTAGTCAGCACAGGTTGATAGGTGCCAAAAATACCTTTTATTATCCGAATACATTTCAGATACGTGTTTTTTCACTTTGGCGCAGTACAGCTTTGTTCACTGAGGCACCTTGCACTTAAATGTGAATACAGCAATTTTGTAGTCACCACAGGTGAATTGAAAGGTGCCAAAAATACCTTTTATTATCTGAATACATTTCAGATACGTGTTTTTTCACTTTGGCGCACTACAGCTTTGTTCATTGAGGCACCTTGCACTTAAATGTGAATACAGCAATTTTGTAGTCACCACAGGTGAATTGATAGGTGCCAAAAAATACCTTTTTATTATCCGAATACATTACAGATACGTGTTTTTTCACTTTGGCGCACTACAGCTTTGTTCATTGAGGCACCTTGCACTTAAATGTGAATACAGCAATTTTGTAGTCACCACAGGTGAATTGATAGGTGCCAAAATACCTTTTATTATCAGAAAACAATACAGATACGTGTTTTTTTCACTTTGGCGCACTACAGCTTTGTTCATCTGAGGCACCTTGCACTTAAATGTGAATACAGCAATTTTGTAGTCCGCCACAGGTGAATTGAAAAGGTGCCAAAAATACCTTTTATTATCCGAATACATTTCAGATACGTGTTTTTTCACTTTGGCGCAGGCCAGCTTTGTTGATAGATCTACTTTGCAGTTAAATATGAATACAGCAATTTTGTAGTCACCACAGGTGAATTGATAGGTGCCAAAAAATACCTTTTATTATCCGAATACATTACAGATACGTGTTTTTTGACTTTGGCGCACTACAGCTTTGTTCATTGAGGCACCTTGCACTTAAATGTGAATACAGCAATTTTGTAGTCACCACAGGTGAATTGATAGATGCCAAAAAATACCTTTTATTATCCGAATACATTACAGATACGTGTTTTTTTCACTTTGGCGCAGGCCAGCTTTGTTGATAGATCTACTTTGCAGTTAAATTTGAATCCAGCAATTGTGTAGTTACCACAGGTGAATTGATAGGTGCCAAAAAATAACTTTTATTATCCGAATACATTACAGATACGTGTTTTTCTCACTTTTGGTCAGTCAAGCTTTGTTGATAGATCTACTTGCAGTAAATTGAATCTAGCAATTTTGTTTTGTTGAGGGATTTAGAATAGCTGAAATGATTTGCCGTCTTTTAATAAGAGACTTTCCAAAACTCTTCCATACCGTCTCAAATTTTTATATTTCTGAACATGGAGCAAAATTCAGGTGGTAAGCGAGCAAAGAGGGGGGTAGGACATGGAGGTAGAGGTACGAGAGAAGGTGCTCCTTCCAGTGCTGGCGACAACACGCATGCCAGCGGATCGTCAGTTGCACGACCGTCAGCCTGTCATCGCTGGGTCAGGGCCCTGTGAATCTCAGTAACGAACAGCGTCGCCAATCTGTCCTTCAGTGGTTAATGCAACCTGCATCCAGCAGTCTTACCTCCTCATCCTCCTAGTCACGGCCACAAATGTCATCATCAGCATCATCAGCATCCGTCCAACATGAAGCAGCCCAAATGTCAACTCATGTACCCACCACTGTGGATAATCCATTTTCTGAAGACCTCTTTGATGACAAAATGCGGTTGGGTCAGAAGGCATGTTAAAAGATCAAAGACCAAAGGAAAATTTTTCTCTGCTCTGACGCCAGTTACGATCCCATCAAGGGGAAAAGGAACCCGGTCAATGGCAAAAACCCCGGGCGTCGGCAACGCCTTCAGTCCCTCTTGCTTGTACCCGCAGCTCCTGGATGCAGAATGTCAGGACACGAAGCACCTGTGTTGTGATGATGTAAATTTGCGGATCCAACTGGTCTTTTCAGCAAATTTCTTCCCAGCCCGCTTCATCACTGGACGAAAAGGAAGACAAGGGGGAGTGTCAGTAGGGGGTTCCCGCTCAAAAAGGGAGAGGGGCGGTCGCAGAAGTCCACTGATATGTTTCCCCACCACGGTCACGCAAACCCCGCTCCTCCTTATCCCTTAAAAAAGGGTTTCCAGGACCTCTCAAGCCTGGGCCTTCTTTGAGAAAGCCCTATTCACCCAGCATGTCATATCCGCCTAAGCAAAGAAAGGCAAAACCTTAGGTGTTAACCACCCCCAACATCTAGTCACATGCGCGAATCATGAGTTGAAATAGGGGCAACACGGGCCAAAAAGGCCAGACCGACGCCGGCCTCCAACCACTGTCCACCCCCTGTCTCCGCCTCCTTCTCCTCAGCCACCAAACAAGCTTTCCTCGGGTGCCCTTCCCTCCGAGTCATGACGGGGAACACCTCCGCTTCACCTCCACCGTCGCCCGATCCCACCAGCACCACCAGAACCCATCCTACCCCCTTCCCTTCCGCATTTTTGACAACCGCACGCCGTACACAGCCAGCTAGCAGCCAGCCTTCCTTCCTTTTTTTGGGAGCAAAAAACACTTTAACCCAAACCACCCCAAAAACCCAAAAGCCTAAATTCGGCATTGCCGGTTTTTTGGGGCCTTGGAAATGTTGCCTTTCCGTCTGGGGGAACCCGATGGGTTCACCACTCATGGCCCTTGCCTGCCCCCCCCAAAACCAGATGCCGAGCGGCATTTTTTTGCCAAAAAGCCTCCCTGCCCCCCCGGCCAGCCATTTTCATCTAAAAATTTTTAAGCGCGTTTTCTGCATTGGGCCCCCAAAAAAATCCATCGACCCCCGACACATGGACTATAAACACGTCCAAGGCCACTATACTCGGACAGCTCACGGTGAGCTGGGGGGGATTCTCGGGGGGACGGTGGCTCTCAGGCTCGGTGCACGCTCTTCAAAACCGCAGGGATGGTGCAGGGTTTTTTTCCCCGTGTTTTAAAATTAAAGTCTTGAGACCTCCACACACCGGTCAGGGGTTGGACGGGCCCCCGCAACGAGACCGAGCGCTGGCTGGGGGACAAGAACCTTGGCCAGGGAAGGTGGGTGCGAAAAACGGACGAAAAACGCGGCCCCCCTTAAATCGGTAGGGTGGAGCATATCCCCGCCTGCCCTTCATAACCTTGTCGTCCAAAATTTCTAAAAGAGCTACCCGGTCTGACTGCCTGCTGAGGAAAAGGGTCGAAATTAATTTTGCACTTCCGCCTTCGCACCCTGCTTCGCCCCCTGGGTGCGTTCGCGTACTCGGCCTCCCCGTCAACCGCCATTGTTTACGTGGCAACCCTGGAAATTCCACCCTCCCCATGCCCAGCATTGTCAGCACGCAATGCCATTACGCATACAAATGACCATGCCCCCAACAACAGCGGTGCGGACCTTGGGTGTTTAGCCACCGAGAGTGGAGGCAGGTGAAAGGCTCGCACCACCTTTCCAGTTTTGAAAAAAGCCCCCAAAATGGTCATCGGACGATGCCCCTTGTCGCAGAGCTTGTGTGATCTTTTGTTTTTTGAATCGTCGTTGGACACTCTGAAAAAACAGGTTCCGCCCGCGACGGGGGGGAGATGGACACAGATGCGGACACAACCCTTTCTTTTCCGTCGAATCCACAAGGCCCACAGTTTCACAATTTTATCGTCTTCATTAGGCAGTATTTTGGGTCCAGGGCTAGTGCAAGGGGGCGCATCAGCTCTCAGGATACATCATCTTAGGCAAGTCAGGGCTGTGTTGAAGCCTGTGCCGGAGAAGCGGAGGAGGAGGAGGTATTCCTAGACACCGACGTTACTGACGTCCCTGCCTTGGAAAGAGGTTGGCGCGAATTTGAGACGGAGGAGGAGGAAGATGAGGAAGATGAGTTTGCTAGTGCCCCTCGACCCAGAGGCTGGGAAATCAAGGCTCCATTTCTCACATGAGTGCTTGGATGCTCCATTTCCTCCAACATGATCCTTGCATTAAGGCCATCAAAATTTGAACAACATTACTGGTGGCCACCCTCCTGGACCCCCGGGTACAAAAAAAAACTCAGCACTTTCCCCTTCACCACCCAAAAAAATAAAAGTAAAAGCAGGAATGGAAAACCTTTCCCGGATTAAATCAACGGGAGACATCGTTGGGGCTGCTTCAGGGTTCTTCAAATTTCACGGGGGAAAAAAACTTTCAGCACGTGACAGCAGTAGAGTGCCAATTTAGGGTACGGCAGCGGGCGGGCCAAGGGTGGCAGAAGAAAAATTTGGGTGACCTCTGGAAATTTTTTTAAATTTACCACCTCCCAACGAAAAGAAATTTTGAAAGGGCCCCAAAACCCCAAACAAAATACAGAGCCCAAATTTAAAGATCATGGGCACACTATTTTGTCTCAAACACAAAGTTTTTGAAAGTTTTTTGGGGACCCAATAGATTTCTGGGTACCCCAAAATGGACGAAGGGGCCCAAAAAAAGCCCCCCGCTCGCCACCCCATAGAGGTTTTGGGTTCCTGCCCACACCAGCGCCCATATCGGGAGGGGCCCTTCAGCACAGCTGGAGGTCATTCCAGACAAACGCACCGGCTTTCCCACCAAGTTTTTTTGGGGAAATGGGTTTGACTTTCATAAAGATGAATCGGGGAAATGAATCTCTTTAAATTTTGGGGCCCCCCAAATTGCCGAGGTCACCGATTATTTCCCCGGTTTTCTCCCATTCCTCTTCAAAAAAGAAATGGCCCTTGAAAACTTTTTTAAAAAAGATAATTTTTAAACTGCAATTTTTATTTTCTTTTCCCAAAGTTCATTTTGCGGGTTTTTTTGCGTGACGAGTACTGAAAAAAAGACAGCAAGGTTTCATAAACAAAAACCGTATTCCTTTTTACCCCTTTTTTTTTTCAAAATGTATAAAAACTTTTAGGCCCTAAAACCCCACTTTTTTTCCCTTAGAAACCAATAAAGAGGCCCCTCTTTTTCATTCATGTTCGGGGAAAAATAAAAGGGGGGCCCTCTAAATTGGTTGCTAGGGGAAAAAAAAAGTGGGGTTTTTAAGACCTAGAAAATTTTTTCATCCCTGGGGCCCTTTAATCTTTAAAAATTTTCCGCATTGCCCAAGGGTTTTTTGGGGTAATGTTGGGTTTTTGAGATACAGCTAAAATTTAGGGTCCCTTTGGACAAAAATGGCTTTTAAGTGGCATTTCTCCCTCACTTTTTTTAAATTTTTTAAATTTTTTTTTTAGTGGGTTTTTGGAAAAAAAGGGTTTTGTCAAAAAGGGCGGGCCCCGTGGGGGGCCACTGCCCCGGGGCCGGCCCTTTCCCCCTGCCTGCTGGGGCTTCGCGGGGGCTTTCGCGGTAAACCCCGGGGCCAAACCCCTTCGTCCCCACGCCGGCTAAACCTTACCGGGCCCCGCTCCATTTTGCCCCGCCGTTCCGGCCGCGTCGCGGCCGCCCCGCCCCCAACCCCAACGGCGCGATGGCGGGCCCAAGTTTTTAAAGGGGCCAGTGCCCCGGGAAAATTTGGCTTATTTCCCGGGCCCCGGTCCTATAAAAGGGTATACCCTCAGCAATCGTTGAAAAGTTTTGGGGTTGGTGGGCTTAGAGGAGTTTGGGGGGTTCTTAGAGCCCGTTTTGGGCCTTACCCGGTACCAGCCCGTCCCCCCACTTTTTCCCCAACCTTCCCTTTCTTGCCGCCCCCCTGCCCTTTCGGGCCCTCCTGCCCCCCACAACCCCCCCTCCCCCGGGCCCTGACCTTCCCTTCCCCGCCTCCCCGGGAAATTACAAATTTTGAAAACCACCCCAGTCCCCCCCGGCCCCTCCGAAAGGGCAAGTCACTCAAGGGGAAAACGCCCTTTGGGTAGCCTCACCCCCCGCAGCAAGCCCCATCCCGTTTTGGGGGCGGGCTCGGGTAAAAAACCGGGGCCCTTACTTAGACCCCGTTCCCTGGCGTGGTTTTAAAGAAACCCATCGCTTGCGGGCCACGAACCCCCAAAAAACCCCACAGTCCCAATCGGCCATGGTTTCCGGGGGGGAAAATTTTCCTGCCTGAACTTGGGGCCGTCGCCCACAGAGCCAGCGTATCAAACCAAAACTCGCGGCCATGATGCAAAACCTTGGGCGGCTCGTTTTCCCCGCCTGCGGCGCCCCCCCCTTTCGCCAGCCCCCCAGTCGCCCCTGCAGCCAGGGGCCTACCCTTTCCCTGAACCGGGCCCCTTCGCTGCATCTGCCGCCCCCTCCCGTTTATGAGGGAGACCCCAAGAAGTGCAGATTTTTTCATCATTCCCAATCTCCATACCATTGAATGCGGGACATCATTTTCCAAAACAAAAAACGGGTTTAAAGGGGGCCTTAAATTATTCCCTCCTAACAGGCGAAGCTCTGGCCGGGGCCCCCTTTTCCGCTGGGGGACCGAGGAGATCCGCAAAAACCGGCAAACCCCTCAAGTCTTCCCCCGGGGGTTTCGAACGTTTTTTGAGGAACCTGGACGCCACCCCCCCCCCTGCCCCAGCTTTGCTCCGTCTCCGTCGGGCGACCCCAAGGGTGGGACAGTACTCGGGTGCATTTTCCCCCCTTTAAAAACCTGGGAATTAGACGGGAAAAACAAGAGGCTTTTGGTACAACTTTTTTTGGGGGAAAGGCCTCGGGACCCATTAAAGGAAAAGCTCGGGGTTTCGAGACCTGCCTTCCTCATTTGGCAAAAAGGGAATTGGGGTTGGGCCCCCCCAAATCAAATACCCCTTTTTTGCCAAAAAGACAACAAGGCCCCCCTTTTCCCCCAACCGAGCCAACCCCCCCCACCCCCGGCCTACCTCGGTTATTCCTGTCTTTCAACCCCCACCGAAAACCTCCCGCCAACGTTCATGAGGACGCCCCCAGGGGCGGGTGGAAAGGGGCACATCGACCCAGGAAACGCCCACAGCGACGCGAGGAAATTGTGTTTCAACTGCGGTTTTTTCCGGCCACTTCTTTTGGAGCCTTTTCCGGGGGGCCCCCCCGGGGGAAACTCCCGCCCCCAAGGCTCGCAAAAGAGGAAAACCCGGGGGTGCATTGCGGCCTCCCCCCGTCGGGAACCAAATTCCAGTTTTTTGCGGACCTTTTCCCCGGACAGTCCCCTTTCCCCAGGCCACCCCCTTTCCCCGGGGACTCGGGGCCCCGCCGGTAATTTTAAATCAGCCACACACTGGTGTCCCAGTCCGGGCCTCCAGTGACACCCCGCAAAAAACCCCATGATCGTGCCCTCTTCAGGGGCGAATGCCTCAAGGATCCCAATTCTTTTTTCTGAAACTGGGGCCCCCTCCCCTTTGCAGATTGGGCCCTTAAAATTCAGGAAAACGGGAAAAACAACTCGATTTCCCCTCGTCCTCTTCTGGAAAAAACCCTTCGGGGCCCTTTCCCGGGCCCTCAAGACACGGCCCGACCCTAAACGGGAACACCGCGAGATTTTTCCCTTTTGGGGCCCGGGCATGCCACCCCACAATCCCTTCGGGCGCTCTGCCCACCCCGTCGGTTCCTGCCCTACCGACCCAAAACGAACCCTCGGGCCAGGCCTGCCTGCCCTTACCGGGAACTTTTCCAAAGTTTTTTTCTAAAAAACGGGCCCTGAAACTCGCCTCCGCCCCGGGCTCTTCGATCCCCTATAACCTGCAAACCCCGGTATTTACTCCCCCCCGAGGCAGAGTTTTTACCCCATTTCCGCCCCGGGAGAAAAAGGGGGTTTGGGTCCGAAAATTTTTTCCAAGAGAATCTCCGAAAAGGCTTTTTTCCCAAGTCTCCCCCCGCCTGCGGGGGGCCGGATTCTTCTTTGTAGAAAAAAAATGGAACCCTCGGCCCGGGAACTTTAAATTCGGGGGCCCTTTAAATAAAAAAAACCGTAAAAAAACGAAAACCCCCCTGGCCTTTGATCTCGGAGCTATTTGACCCCCCTTTTCCGGGGCGCAAAAAATTTTTTTCTAAACGGGACCTCCGGGGTTGCTTACAACCTGATTTGGATCCGGAAAGGTGACGGGTGGAAAACAGCCTTTAACACCCGCGTTTCCCACTTCGAATATCTCGAAAAGCCTTTTGGGGACTCTGCAAGGGCCCCCGCTTTTTTCCAAAATTTCATTAATGAGATCTTCCGGAAATCTTCTAAAAACCCCCTGCGTTATTTTTTTTTACTAACGAAAATTTTTAAATCTATTCCCTGACCAAGAGACCACAGTCACCACGCCCCGCCGGGAAGCCAGAAAAACTCCCAAACCCAACCAACTTTATGCCAATTTGGAGAAGTTCCTAACAAACGCACCCCCCTGCCCTTTTTTTTTTTAAAACTTTGGTCGGAAAAAGGGCCTACAAGGGCCCCCCCCAAAAAGCTCTCTGTGTCCTAACAGGGGCCCCCCTCCGGGGGGGTTTTTCCGGGCCATCCAGCCTTTGTGGGTTTTGGGCCAAATTATTAAAAAGGCAATTTTAAACCCACGGGTTCTCCTCTCTGGGGGTTTCCAAGGGTGGCCCCCCCAAAAGGGGGGCCGACCCCAAATCTTGGCCTTCCGAACCCCAAGAGGCTTTAAAAAAAAACGCTGAAAGCCCCGTTTGCCTCCCCTCCTGCCCCCCTCGCCGGGAACCCTCAGCGCCATTTTTCTTTTTGGGGTTTAACGCCTCCTCTGTTGGTGCCGGCGCCGTCCTTCTGCAAAAAGCCCTTTTCCTCGGGAAATTTGGGCGGCCCGGGGGGATTCTTCCCCCAAGACCTTCACCCCCCTGCCAACCAATTACACAAACCCGGTAAATCGGGATTTCTTTCCCATAAATTTGGGGGCCCAAAGGGGAAATGGCGCCATTTTGTTTGGGAGGGGCTCGCCACCCCCATAAAGATTACCCCGTTTCATAAAAAATCTTCTCTATTTACAATCTGCTCACGATTAAAATCCCCGAAAGCAAGATGGTCCTTTTCTTCCCCCCTTTTTAATTTTCCTTTTAACATTCCGCCCGGGGTTTGAAAAAAACATCGGGGCGGATGCTCCCCCTCTAAAATCCTCCGACCCCCGGGGGGTTTGGACCACCCCTGCAGCACATAAATTCCCCCGGAAGGGCTTTTTTCCCGGCAGTTTCCCTGAAAGCCCTTCAAAATTTCCCTTTTCCGGGGGAAAAAACCAAATTCCGTTTTCTTTGCGCCTCGAATCCTTAAATGGGAACAATTCTTCTCGAACAGCAGGTCCCCGGGGATCCCGCAAAATCCTACAACTCATCTCGAGATACTATTGGTGGCCCACCCCCACGGGAGGGCGTTTGGGATTTTGGCCTACCTTTACCCCTTTCTTTGGGAAAAAAGTTTCCCTTTGCCTCGACCCCGGGGGCTGCTTCCCGCCTCTCCCGGTGCCCGAGAAACCCGGGGCCCCTATTGCCCATGGATTTTTGCACCGACTACCACCACCTCCCGGGAAAAACGGGCATTTGGTGGGGGGTGGACAGATTTTTTTTAAAATGCTCAATTTTGGGGCCCCTGCCCAGGGTTTCCCTCGGGACCCCAGCTGCCCACTATTCTTCCTCCACAAAAAATTTTGTACAAACGGCCCCCCTTTGCATATCATCTCTATAAAGGGGGGTCCCTTTGTATTCTAAATTCTGGCGGGCTCTGTGGTTTCTCAGTTTTCGGGGCCCCCGTTGGACTTTTTATCTGCTACCACCCTCGAACCAACGGGCACTTTAAGGGTTTAAACCAAATCTTTTTGGAAATTATCTGGCATTTTGTCTCTGCCCGTCAGGAAAAAAACGCATTCTGACCCATTTTTTGGGCCCCTCAGTTCTGCCTTCTCCCCCCCGGGGGAAAATTTTCAAAATAATTCCCTGACTCTGAGTCTGCCCAGAGCCGCCCCCCCCTTTTTTATTGAAATTTTGGGGGCATCCCCCAACCCCCCCGCCTCTCCCCTTTTGGGCCCTTTCCGGGGTCACGGGGCCCCTTGGGGGTGATGCCCCAAATAAAGGGACATCAAATCAATTTTGGGGCAGGGCCCAACTCGACAGGGGGGGTTTTTCGGGTTCAACCTACTAAAATTCAGGCCGGGGGAAGGGAACGGAGACCTCCCCCTGTATTTTAAAACCAGGGGATGGGTGTGGCTATCGGGGCCCAAAAAACATCCCCCTTTTAAAAGGGACCCCTACAAGTTGGGGCCCCAAATATTTTGGGGCCTTTTTTGGGGCCTTTCGTCACTTAACCCCGGTTTTCCACAAAATTCCCCCCCGCTTGCCTCCCCCCCTTTCGGTCCCCCAACGCCTTTTCCCTTCTCGCTTCCCCCAAGCCTGGGGGCTGAATCGCTTCTCCTGTGGAACTGTTCTCCCCTTCCCCATGCCAACTCGGATAACATCTTTGAGGTCAAGGAGGGGGCTGGGAAAACAGTGAGGGGGGAAACGGGGTTTTTTTCCCATCGAACCCGGAAGGGGGTTTTGGGGCCCGAGGAGCGTTCGTGGGGGGCCGGGAAGGGAACTTTTCACCAATCTCCTTTCTATTTTTAAAAAAAAAAAGGGGGGAAAACCCAAGGGGGGGGGGGGTACTGTCATGGGCCCCGGGGGGCCAAACCCCTGCCCCCCTGGCCCCCAAACCCCCCCCCTTTTCCCTGCCTCTGGGGCTTCGGGCGGCATCGCGGTCACCCGCCCACTCTCGCCCCCCCGCCGGCTCATTTACCTACCCCGCCCAGTGCCCCCCGCTCCCGTCCTTTTCCCGGCCCCTCTTCGCAGCGCCCAACCCCCCACGAAAAAGCGCGACGGCTGGTCCCAGATTTTAAAAGGGGCCCTGTTCCCCTAAATTTGGGTTTTTGCCCCGGGACTGGTCCCCATATAAAGGGATACGCCCCCACCCCCATTTTGCCAGAAATTGGGTTGGGGTTTCTTAAAAGGAGTTTGGAATGTCTTAGAGTCCGTAATTTCCCTTTCCCCTGTAAAACGTCCCCCTCCACGTTTCCAGACCTTGCCTGCTTCCGCCCCGCCCTGACCCCTTCCCCCCCTCTCTGACCACGAACCTCTGCCCCCCCTTGCCTTCTGCCTGTCCCCGCCCACGCCTCCCGGATTAGATTTTTTTACCACGCCTTTCCCCCCGGCCTGCCTCCCAAGCAAGTCAAAATCAGGGGAAAAAGACCTGGGACCTCACCCGCAGCAAGTCCATCCCGCTTTTGGGGGCGGGCTCCCGGTAAAACCGGGGGGTTTCTTAAATTTCCCTTCCCTGGCGTGGCTTTTAATTTTCATCACTTGCGGGGGTCCAAGGGGAATCCAAACCGGGAAACCCCCAAAGAAGTCAATTTATAATTTTTTGGGTCATTTTTCGTGAGAACAGCAATAATCATGGGGCCCCTTTGGGAACAGAAAAGGGGGCTTCTAAGTGGGGATTTTTCTCCCTCCCAAAAATTTTTTAACCCGTGGGTAAATCATAAATTTTTTAATTTTTTTTGGGTTTATGCGGGGTTTTAAAAAGCACAAAACCACATCCCCATTCTAAAAAATGGGTTTTTTTCTAAAAAGGGCATTTTTTTCTTTAAAAATTGCCCAAAAAATGGCTCAAAAGGGCAGGGTTTTAAAAATTTTTGGGGGGATTTTGCTGTGACATGCAGCTATACAAAAAACAGGTTCCCCATTAAAAAAAAGTTGTTTTCTAACAGACCCTTTTTCTTCACAATTGTCCCCAAAAGGGGGCCCAAGGGGCTGTTTTTAAAATTTTTTGGGGGGATTTTGCTGTGACATGCAGCATAACTAAGGTTTCCCATTATAAAAAAAAAAAAATTTTCTAAAAACATTTGTTTTCACAATTGTCAAGAGTTTGGGTCCAAAGGGTGATGGGGCCCGTCAGAAACAGGAAAGGGAGGGCACTGTTAATGGGAAAACATAATTTTCAAAAAAGACTTGTTTTTTCAAGATCTTTTAAAATACATCAAACCCCGTATTTAACAAACCCCTTAATAAATTAAAAAAAGAAAACAAAGACTTTTGGGATTTTCCCTCCAATTTTAAAAAAATTTTTGTTTTTTAGAATTAAAATACTAAAAAACTTGCATGTCCCAAAAAAGCTTTGGGAAAAAAAAAAACCCCCTAAATTTTACAAGGGGGGTACAGGAAAACTTGAAACCCAAAGTAGTTATTCAAAGGGCATGGAAATGGGGCACGGACAGAGAAAAAAAGACAAAGAAACAATTTCCTCCAGCACATTGAGTAAAAAAGAAAAAAGAATGCCAAGAAAAAGGGGGAAAACCCGGGTGGAACAGGACTTAACCCACCAGTATTTCCAAGTGAACCCCAATTGGGGCCCACTCATATGGAGGGGCAACCCCTACCCAGACAGGGGCATTTTATGTCCCAAATGAAAATAAAATTTGGGGGTTGAAAGCTCCTTTTCCCCTTTTTTTATTTCCCGGGCCCAAAATATTTTAATTCCTTTTTGGGGTTTTAAAAAAGTCCAAGGGGCGTTTGGGGGGTCATGCTGTGGCCCAGGGCAGGATATATTAATTCCGTTTAAACTAAAAAGGGGGTTAAAAACTCCTTTTTCCGGCACTTTTTTAATCTAAAGGGGGCAAAAAAGGTTTTGGGGTCATGCCCGGGGTTCCCAAGGGCAGGGGTTTTTCCCCAATGGGCCAGTTTTAAAATAAAATTGGTTCAAATAATACCGCCTTCTGGCCCTTTTTAAATTTTGGGGGGGTGATGCAAATTTAAAGGGGCATTTCCCGTTGGGACAAAAACAGGGGAATTTAATGGTCCCGTGATTTTTTTTTCTGTGGCTTTTAAAAACCTTAAAAAGTGTTGCCTAAGATGTACAACGTAAACCATTTGACTGTTGGGGGATTTTAAAATTTCCCGCTTCTCCAGCCCCCCGTTTGGGGTTTTTTGAAAAAGAAGGGGTTGTTTTTCCCCCCCCTTTTCCCCCCCTAAAAAAAACTTTAATGGTTTATATCCGGGGATCATCTATAAAAACCCCCACCATAAAGAAATTTTCATGACGATGATGGCCAAATATCGACCATCGACCGATGTCGATAGCCAACATAATCGCTCAACACTAGTTGTAATCGAAGAACAAGCTACATGTATTTTGAAATTTAATAAAAAAACTGGGAAGATAAAAGTTAAAAAATGGGTGGGGGGAAAAAAAAAACGGATTTTCTGAAATACTGAAAAAGATAAAACATAAAATATATTATTAAAATAAAAATTTACCCCCGAAAATAACTTTATATAAATATTATTTTTTAAAAAAAACTGTAAAGGTTTTGGTTTTTTTACATTTGTCAGCAGAAGCCAACTGTATATTTGTACTATAAAACTCAGAAATTGCACAGAAATGCAAGAGCAATTAGCGTTAGCAAAGTAAATAATAATGACTTTGTTGGTTCCAGAATGCATTTGGAAAAGATACAAATAGCTGAATGTATTGATATCCTACAGCAGAGATGGCTGCTTATCAAATGTGCATGGGTAACAATTTCTGTGTTGTAGACCTCCTACTGTTTTATGTAAAAGACATAAGATGTGATGTATGCAGTAGTAATGAAGTGGCAGAAAATTTCAAAATAAGATACATTTCAATAATATATACACATTTACAATTGCCATCTATTTGAAATCATACACTATTAAATCATGAAAATAATGCACTGAATATAATAATATTTCTTGTGTCCAGCAAAGGCCCCTGGGTGAGTTCAAGGAAACAGATCAGCATTAAACATGCCTAGGGCTTATGGTAATTTCTTCCTGTACTATGTTTTATGTTGGTTTGAGACCAGCACTCTTTGGGATACATTTCTAAATCTGGCCTTCCCATCTGGCAAGACACCTCTGGAACAGCTGCAGATAAGGCATTTGAAACGTATTTGCTTCACATTGTAGTAATTTGTTTACCATTAGATGACATTGAATTTCTTAAATTCTACAAATCACCAAAGAGACATCAGACAGCTTGTTTACTCTGGAATTGAAATAAAAGGATTTTTTTTAATTTTAGAAGTCTAAAAAAAAGACATGCACATCCTTCTACGTCGTCTAAAACTGTATTAAAATAAAGTATGAAGTTGTTCACCATAGCTTGCCTTGTTCTTGAGGCTTGTTTTTGAGTGGCTTGAGAGAATAGGTCAACGTCAACGATACTTCTAATTGAATTAAATGAAAATAGATAACCCTTCATATGTGGACTACAGTTGACTCTATGGGAGACATGTATGAGAGAAGGTGCTTCAAAATGAATTGTCGAGTCTTGTTTTCAGTGTATAATGCACCTGTATGTAAGAAAGTGTTTTTTGTGCGATTACAAATTGAGTCTAAAGTTCAACACGCCTCGTCTATGTGTTAGGCACATTACGAATCAGGTGCAATAGTAATGCGCCTAACAAGTACAAAGGCTACAAAATAAAAGAAAAGTCATTAGAATAGCATGTCAGTGAATAGAAATTATGGTACTGATCTTGCTTGGTGGACCACAGATCACTGCAAAACTTGTGGTGTGCTGGCTCTTACTGTATGTAGAATAAAGTGTGAGAGCAGCAAAAATATATTTCAAATTTAATGCAGTAAAAATTAAAAATGTTAAAATCTGAATTACATATTCAGTGGGTTATTTAATGTAAAATTAATTTGAGATTCTTTTAATTATAAATACATTTTATAGGATATATTTTAATATTTTTGGGATATTATATATTTTTAGATTAATTTTATATGATAAAATTTTTTATTAAATTTAAATAATTTAATTTTATATAGTTTGATAATTCTAAGAAATTACTTTTTATTATTGCACTGGTGTAAATTGAGAAATAAGGGACATTTTTTCCCTAACAGCAAAACTAGCTCCACTTTGACTCCTCAGGCTCAGGCAGACCACCTTGAGATAGGTTCGCCTGTTTGAGCAGTAATGTGCCTAGTTTTGCCGAACCACATTCATATATGTGTCTAATATTACGAGAGTGGTGTGACACGCCTCCATAATGCCCCCAGAACGCCCCCTTATGTTAGGCGCATACAATGTTTGTCCGAAAGTCATCTTAGGAACAACTACACCCTACCCTTCCCAAAAAAAGTGTCCAAACACCTTCATTTGCTACAAATATAACATGATTCTGATATTCAATAGCTGGATGTGTTTTCCAGATTTCCCCATTCACCTGTATGTTTTGCTTGGCCAAGTGTGAATGTGTTTTCTATGGGAAGAATAGAGAAAGTTGCTGTCAGACACCTTGGGTGACATGTAAGAGACTTGGTGCATCAACACCATTTTTCTCATATTTTTTCAGTGTATAATGCAAGTGGTGAATATGCAATCATAAATGGCATCTAAAGTTTGAAGCGCTTAGCGTATGGGTTTTGAGTGCCATCATACTTTGGCACATTATTAATGCACCAAACATGTAAAAATGAATGCCAGAATTCTACAATGGCTCAATTTTGTTGAGATTTTTATGCTTTTATTTTTATAATAAAAATCTTACAAAATACTTTTTTTTATACATTTATATAGCATGTTAATTTGTGTTCAGAAAAATGTAGGTCAGTGGGTTATATAATTAAAATTTTAATTTAATTTTAAATACATTTCATAAGATAATTTTATATTTTTGGGATATTATATAATTTTATATGATAAAAATTATTATTAGATTTATATAATAAAATTTTATAAAGATTGATAATTACCATAAATTTCAATTTATTATTTTAGTGGTATAAGTTGATAAATAAGGGACATTTCTGCCCTAAAGGGAAATCTAGTCCCAATATGACTACTCGGGCTCAGACAGACCATGTTTAAATTGGTTTGGCTGTTCGAGCAGTTAAGCACCTAGTTTTGCTTTCCTACATTCACAGATGTGTCTAATATTATGAATTTGGTACGACATGCTCCCAGAATGCCTTCACATCTTTGACACATTACAAAGTGTCTGGTCTGGTGCACAGTGCACCAAATATATTCATTCGATGCGCCATACATACTCACTTTTGGGGCATTTAATACAAGAAAAGTGAAACTGACCCATTCATACATGTCTGCCCTTATCTCTACACTAAACAAAAAGACTGGATGTTGAACATGTCCTATCCGTTTCTCCCCAAGATCAGGGAAAAGCTGGGTGTCTTTTTTACACTTTAGACAGCTGAAATCTCCAGATTTGGCTTGCTATAGACTAACATGTTTAGAGACCTTAACCCCTTCCTGCAGCAGCTTTTTTTTGTCACATTTGTTTTTACCTCCCCATCTTCCTAGAGCCATAACTTTTTTACTTTTCCACCTACTTAGACTTATGAGGGTTTTTATTTTGCTGGAGAAGTTTTACTTTGTAATGGTGTCATTTACAATACTATAGAGTATCCAGTATACTCTGTAGTATTGTGAGTGACACCATTAGAAACCATAAAATAATTCTAAGTGGGGTAAAATGTGAAAAAATTGTACTCAAGGTTTATGGGAGTTTTGTTTTTACGGCATTCATTTTTTTGTTTAAATGAGGGGTTATCTGTATTCTACAGGTTGATATGAATCTAGCCATACCAAATCATGTATGGTTTTCATTATTTTTTGGTACCATAAAAAAAATTCTATTTTTCAAATTTTTGCCACATGGCACCATTTTCTGCAACCAATAACTTTTTTGTACTTCTACCCATGGACTTAAGTAAGGATGATTTTTTTGTGGGCTGAAGTGTACTTTTTCTAAGTATGAATTTGGAATGCATGCAAATTTATTGATCACTTTTATCCAATTTTTAGGGGATGTGAAATAACCAAAAAAACACAATTTTGGCGTTTGGAATTTGTTTTTATTCTAAGGTGTTCAGCATATGGGAAAAATGATGTTATATTTTAATATATTAGGCTTTTATAGACGCGGCGTACATATGTACATTTGTGAACCATAAATTATATTCTCGTTTGTGGTTTTTTTTGGATTTTATATTACTTGTTGAATTGATTTGTAACGTGTGTTTTCAAATATACATAATTTACGGTGGTGCTTGAAAGTTTGTTAACCCTTTCCTATATATCTGCTTAAATGTGACCTAAAACTACACCGGATTTTTATACAAGTCATAAAATTAGGTAAAGAGAACCAAATGAAACAAATGAGTGAACATTTTAGACTTGATCATTTATTTATTGAAGAAAATGATACAGTATCACTTATCTATGAGTGGCAAAAGTATGTGAACCTTTTCTGATAGTATCTGGTATAACCCCCATATGCAGCAATAACTTCAGCTAAATATTTCTGGTAACTGTTGATTAGTCCACAGGCTTGGAGCAACTTTAGCACATACCTCTGTACAGAACAGCCTGAATTCTGTTATGTAGGTGTCTGTCCTTCCATGAACTGCTCACTTTAGGTCCTTCTACAACATTTGTATTGGATTAAGAACAGGTAGTTGACTTGCCATTTCAAATCTTTAACTATTCTTTGGTAAAAGGACTTGTGTGGTTATGTAGAGGTGAACTAGCTTCCTCTCAGTAGGTTACACAAGAGCACAGGGAAGGAATGCAGGAAGAGAAGGTATTTGGGGCATTCAGGAGACGCGGTCCCAGAAAATTGTATAGAGCAGACATGAGGTAATAAGTAAAGCAAGCAGCCCAGAAAACTAGAGGCATTGGTAAATGGTGTAATGAGAGACTCAGCTAGCGAAGCTGGCAACAAGGGAGAAAGAGACAATCATACACTGATGAGTCACATGTGGATGGAGAGGGACTCAAGCCGCTGGAGCCAATGTGCAGTAAAAGAGAGACAAGCGACTGTTAAGTGGTAATCATGGTTTCAACATTGCTCAACAAGTTGTTGATAGATAGTTCCTTTATAAAATGCCTAAAAGGCACTGGTTGTGTTGCTCTGACACCTACCTAACCCAGATATTACATTTAGGGTTGTTGTCTTGCTGCATGACCCACGTTCTCTTGAGATTTAGCCCACAGACAAATGTCTTGACATTTTCCTTTAGATTTTGCTTGTATAATTTAGAATTCATTGCTTCATCAAGCTGTCTTGGCCTACATGGAGTAAAACAGGCTCAAACCATGATACTACGACCACTGTGTTTCACTTAAAGCATGAAGTTCATATGCTCAAAAGCAGTGTTTTCAATTGTCTGAACATTAAGCATAGCCTTCTGTCTTGTTCAGATAATCTTCAACAAACTGCAGAGGCAGCAATGTTCTTTTTGGAACAGTGTCCTCCTGATGATGGATTCATGAACATTAACATTAGGTGATGTGAGAAAGTTCTTTAGTTGCTAAACACGATATCTATGAATTTGCATGCACCATTTTTGCAATTTGGTGCCAACACACCAGTTCTAAGTATATGTAGAGGAATGTTTAATATGACAGTATGAATGAAAGTGATGCGCGGCAAACATTTTTTGGCACATAACACTCAAAATTGGCGCATAAAGTTTTGCATGCTGCACCAAGTTTGGACATACGCCTGTTCATACATCTTTCGAACTGGCAATATACGACAAAAAATGTTGAGGGCAAATTTCCTTTGTGACCTCACAGACTGTTAAGTGTCTTGCTCTTAGCGTGATCTTTGCTAGCCGATCACTCCTGGGAAGGGTATTAATCGTCTTCAGTTTCCTTTAATTGTGCACAATCTGTCTGAATGTGAGTTGGTGGAGTCCAAACTATTTAGAGATGGTATTATAACCTTTTCCAGCCTGATGAGCATTGACAACTCTTCTTCTGAGGTCCCTAGAAATCTCCTTTGTTTGTGCCATGATATACGTGATAAACATCATCAATGTGTTGTGAAGATAGATTCCTGTTCTTTAAATGAAACAGGTCACCCACTAAAACCTGCTTGTCATACCACTGATGGAAAACACCTGACTCTATTAATACCTTAATACTATCTGCTAATCGGAAAGGTTAACATACTTTTGCTTTTTACATATTGGATAATTTTTCTCAATAAATAAATGACCAAATCTAATATTTTGACTCATTTGTTTGATTCTTTTCTCTTTATCTAATTGATTACTGTAAAAATCTGATGCAGTTTTAGATCAAATTTATACAGAAATAGAGAAAATTCTCAAGGGTTCACAAACTTTCAAGCACAACTGTACATTACTGACTATGCCTATAAAATGCACCAGCATCTACAGATATGCCCAGACAGACAGGGGAAGGGGCCATGGGAGGTTACAGAAGGCGTAAGACATTAAAAGAACACTGAAATATGCTGCTGCAAGAATTTTAAAATGATACATGACTCGATGTGGTCTACATAATTTAGAGGCCATAGACAATCTGTGCCTAAAGGTGTCCAAGATAGAAACCCAGTACTGCTAAAATGTGTTCTTTACATAGCATGAATTCAGTTTTTGTGTGTATTGGCATTTATGAGGGGAGTACATACTTAAAACTATGTTTGGTCTAAAATTAGAGTAGCAAATTACATCTTAAGAATGAACCTGCTTGTAATTTGATAGATAATAGATAACTTTTGGTGAAGATCATGAGGTTAGTGTGACAAGCTCATCAAGTATTAGATCACATTAGTGTCACTTCACATTAGCACAGTTTTGCTTGAAGAATACATTTCTCCGATTTCTTTTGTGAAATTTTAATATGACACCATGGTATATTTTCACATAGTTTTTTGTATTGCTAATTAATAGCTTGTGCTAGATTAAAAATTTGGGTATTCCATAATGAGACAATAAAAGTAGTACTTTAGGAACATGCTGTAAAGATGAAAATGTACTAAGTTGTGCTTTCTTATGAAGCAAACTATGTTTTATAGATGGTGCATTTGTTTCTTTTTTACTTCTTATAAATAGTCTTTAGATTAGACAGCATACACATCACTTTATACAAAACTATGTTTTAGAATGCCAGATTCTAAAGATATATAAAACTTGGTAGATGATGAGAAATAGTTGAAAAAACGAATAACTACCTAAATTCATAAAGGTTTTACCCTGGGCGTGTCAACCTAGCAGAAAATGTCATGGTTATCCAATTGCTTCAATGGTTGTGCATTAAACAACCATTACTTTGCTTGGTTTAAAGGGGTTTTACCATGAACAAAATTGATAGAATTATGTCTATTTAGTACGTGTCTGCCCACTGTAGCCCCCACCGATACAGAAAATTCTAGAAAACCAGGGTGCCTAGTAGCATCTTATCACCAAAGATGTTGCTATGTATTTGTACTAAAGGGGTTGTCCAACAAATAAAATGTATTGTTTAATGGGGCCAGCTGGGTAAAAAATGTAAAAAGTTAGACTAACCTACAGATCCCCCGCTACTTGACTTACAATGGCGCATGAGCCTTCGAGCGTGTTGGGGTGAAAACCCAGAAGGCTAGAAGAGCAGATCATAAGGAAGCTCCACAGCAGCAGGGGATCTGTAGGTAGGTATAACTTTTTAAAAACCTTTATCCACCCTGGCCCCATTAAATGATACATTTTATTTTCTGGACAACCCCTTTAATATTCATTACTGTTTATGGGAAATATTTGAAGGGAACCTGTCACATAGTTTATGCCGCCCTTGCTGAGGACAGTACAAGCCAATGACAGACATGCGGTTTTCAGTGTTGTGTCCCTTATTCTATAAGATACTGTAGTTTTAGAGTATTTAATGCTTAAATCTTATTCATGAGCAGGTGCTATCCCCGCCCACCAATGGCTAGCCCCGTCCACTGACAGTTATTCACATGTTTCTACCTACTCAAAGTAATAGGTTTATCAGTTGAGGTGGGCGAGGTAGCCTCAGATGGACGGGGTTTTAAAAAAAACGGACTCTTTTCATGTCTCTTTCCTGGCTGAAAACTGCAGATTTGAGCACTAAGGGCGACATGTATGATCGGGAGTTGCGCCAGTTTTCTGGTGAAAATGGCGCCTCACCGATCCGAATCCCCTGTCGGACACAGGGATGCGATGTTAGGCGCAACCTTCGCCACTTTTGGATGCGCCTAAAATGAAGGGGCGTGCAATGGGAGCGGTGTGGGCGTTCTGGGGCCGACGCGGCACATTCGAAAACTCTGAGCATGCATGATTCGGCTTCGCAAAGTGCGGCGCATTGCAGCGGCTCGCCAGCTCCCACAGGCAGACCTGTTGATTTCGGTCAAAATGAGCCGGAGGAGGCGAAGTGAAGCGAGAACGTTAAATGAGAGGAAACATATAGAAGATCGCCAAAGAAATCCCTCTCAGCTCCCCAGCTCCCTGCGGCAATGGAGTATGATTCCAAAATCGCTTTTATTAGGTTTTAAAACATTATCAGAAAAAAGAGCTCAAACCTTCTAAAAAAAAAAAAACATAAATAAATCACTTTCCAAAAATCATGAACGGCGTACATCAGGAATTAGGATCTTGGAAATTGCCGGGAAAATACAGTTAATTCAAATTCTGTAAGCGCTTCTCATTGGCGGCAGAAACCAGTCAATCAGAATAGGAGCAACAGTGAATCTTATAAGCTATGGAGTAGTATTGACCAATCACATGAAAAAGGGGAGGACAGTTCAAAATACAGTTAAAAAGCAAAAAAAGGGGAAAATGGGTTAGTTGAAACTAGCGGGGGCTTGGGTATCCCGGGGCCCAAACAGAATGGAGCGAAAGTGAACCCTTTTATAACCTATGGAAAAAGTTTTTGACCAAAACACATGCAAAGGCGGGGGGCAGTTCAAAATACAGTAAAAATGCAGAAAAAGGGGGGTTTTATTTGGTTTAAAATAGGGGGGGGCTTTTGGGTATTTCCCCGGGCCAATCAGAAGGGGCGAGCTTTTTTTTCCCATTTTGTCTAGGACCGAAACGGAGCACTGAAATCTTATTACTTGTCGGAAGGGCCCCTAAGTGGGAGGGGGTGCTTTGGGGGGGGAATTTTCCCCCCACAGGGAATTTTCAATTACTTATTGCCCAAAAATCAAATAGTTTTTAACTTTAAAGGGAACCTATAAAATTTATGTTTTTGGTTTGTTTGTTTTTTTTTTTTTTTTAAAGCCAAAAGCCACCTTTTGGTTTTGGCTTTTTTAGTGTTATTTGACATAGGTTTTTTCCAAGATTACAAAAATTCTTAAAATAATGTCTAAAAAGACTTTATAAAAAAATCCAAAGAAAAGTGGGGGAAGTCTGCATAAAAATAGGTAAGGTAAAATAAAAATAATTCATAAGATAGAAATAAAATACAAAGGGGAGGAGTTATATTTTACACAAAAGAAAAATTTAAAAACGTGTTTTTAAGTGTATAAAATAAATGCCATTTTCTAAAACCTATTATTTTGCCCAAATGCAAAAGAATAAGAAACAAAAAAACCCCAAATTTTTAAATACAGTTTATGGTTTTATTTTTCAATAAAAAAAAAAAAACATGGTTTTAAGCCATTAGAGGGAAACCTTTTTAAACCAAATTTTTTTAAAAAATTTTTTGACAAAAAAGGCTTTTTAAATCCAGCAGAGAACTGTTTAGGCCCACATATTGCCCGAAGGGCCCTATTGTGTTTTTCCCCTTTGGTTCCCTCAAAAGGGGCTGCCTTTTTACCCGGGTGGATATTAGGGAATTTGGGTGCCAGACAGCAAATGGAATTTTAAACCCTGACACCCTTTTTTATTGCACCAATAAAAAAAAAAGTAGAAAGCATTTTCAAAAACCAATGTGTCTCCCCTTCAATTTTCATGGCAAAACGGAAATTTTTCACAAGGGTTTTGGCCTTTTCCCTTTTGCCCAAAAAATTTAAAATTTAAAAAGATTTAGAGCATCAAAAAGAGAATTGTATTTGTGTTAAATGTGGGAAATCTCCCAAATTTTGCCTTTTTTTTTTTTTGGTCTTTAAAAAGTGATATCTAACCTACAGTACCCATTGGGTTTTTTAAAAAATTAAAATTGAAAACAAATTCCCAAAAAAGGGCAAAATCTCTTTTTAAAAGTGGTTGTTTTAGGGGATACCCAAAGTTGCCTTTGAAAAGACTTTTAAAAGAATGACCCCCAAAAATTGCAATGGTTACCCACTTTAAAAGGGCACAGACTGACCTTTTTTAATTCAAGCCCCCTTTTTAAGAAAACAAGCAAACACCTTTGGGTTTTTTTCTGATAACAGTGATCATTGGGGGAGTTCAAAAAAATGATACCCCCTCTTTTGACATTTTGGGAAATTTTTTTACCACAGGGCCCAAATTTAATTTTTTAAACCCTTGTGTAATTTCCAAATGTAAAGGGGTTTGCTTACAGTTGTTTCTTAAAAATTTGGGGAACTCTTTTTGAATGGGTTTTATATTTTTTGATAATTTGACCTAAATCTTTCCGGTCTTTACAAAAAGGTTTTAGTACTCCAAAAAAAATTTTTTAAAATTTTTTTTTTTCACAGAACAACACTGAAGATATGATACTATGATACTTTGATACAATGTAGAGTAGTCAGTGTACAGCTTGTGTAACAAAGTAAATTTGGTGTGACCTCAAAATAACGCAACACACAGCCATAAATGTCTAAGCCTCTGGCAATAAAAGTGAGTACACCTCTAAGTGAAAATGGACAAATTGTGCCCAAAATATCTGGTTTGGCCACCATTATTTTCCAGCAGCCTTAACTTACTTGGGCATGGAGTTCAACAATTCTTTTTTCAGATATTTAGACAGTTTGCTATGAGGTGCCATGTCGACCAGTATCAGAGATTGTGAAAATGATAATAAATTTAACACACCTGCTCCCCATTCACACTTGATACATTGTAACACTAGTGCTTCACAGGTTGCCACTGGAATCCTCTACCATTCCTCAATCATATCATCACGGAGCTGGTGGATGTTAGAGACTTTGCACTCCTCCACCTTCCGTTTGAGGATGCCCTACAGATTCTCAACAGGGTTTAGGTTTGGAGATATGTTTGGCCAGTCCAGCACCTTTACCCTAATTTTCTTTAGCAAGTCAGTGGTCATCTTGGAGGTGTATTTTGGGTCATTATCATGTTGGAATACTGCCCTGTGGTCCAGTTTCTGAAGGGAGGGGATCATGCTCTGCTTCAGTATGTCACAGTACATGCTGGCATTCATGGTTCCCTCAATAAATTGTAACTTCCCACAGCTGGCAGCATTTATGCAGCCCCAAACCATGATCCAAACTCCCAACACCATGCTTGACTGTAGGTAAGATACACTTGTACTCCTCACCTGGTTGCTGCTAAACACGCTTGATACCATCTGAACCAAATAAGTTTATTTTGGTCTCATCACAGCACAGCGGATAGTTCTGTTAATCCATGTCCTTAATCTGCTTGTGTTCAGCAAATTGTTTGTGGCCTTTTTTGTGCATAATCTTTTGAAGAGGGTTCCTTCTGGGATGACAACCATGCAGACCTATTTGATGCATTGTGTGGCATATAGTCTTAGCACAGATAGACTGTCCCCCCATCAGAGGCATAGCTATAGGGGATGCAGTGGTTGCAGTCGCTACTGGGCCCTACAACCTGAAGGGGCCCAAAAGCCCTTCTGCCACATAAGAATACACTAGTGTTATAAATGACAAATGGTAGCCTGGTGGCCCCGTTTCACTTTTTGCACTAGGGCCCATGAGCTTGAAGTTACGCCTCTGCCAACCAATCCCTGTAAACTCTGCAGCAATGCTGGCAACATTCATCTCTGGTTATGATGTAGAGCACATGCCCTCAACTTCTGTGGTTGACCATGGCGAGGCGTGTTCTGAGTGGAACTTGTACCATTATGGGAATAGGTGTAACTAGAGAAGCCAGGGCCGCATAGCAAACTTTTAGATGGGTCACCCCACAGACTCCCTGACCACAAACATTTACTGGGACCTCTTAAGTCACGCATTTACTTGATAATACAAGGAATGAAAACCTCACCTTTGATATCACCATCATACTTTTACCAAACAAATCCACTATACCAAGACCAAAATTACCAATAGCGCTACTACAGATGGGCCAGATTATACCGCCAGAACACGACCACAAATTACCAACAAAGAGTGACTGAATAATACCCGAATACTATTACTGAATAAAGATCAATATTACGGCCATATAATGGTGATGTTTCTCTAAAGAGTCGTTGACTTTCCCTTTTGTTCTGTATCCGGTCCACGCCACTATGATGACTTCTCCTGGCCACCACTCATTCCTGCATACTTGGACACAAATATCTTAAATTCTTCAATTTTCCAGCATATCACTCAATGTGCCCCACCTCTGTACAAACTTCCAAGAGGAGGCAGAGTGGGTATAGGTCATAGCTTAGAGGCACCCCTTAGATTCACCCCCTGAGATTGTATTACAGCTATGCTTAACCCCTCAGAAAACATGTTACCAGGTAGACCCCTTTAAATAATTGAATCTTAAGTAGGTTTGGTAAGTACAGGGGGTAGTAAGGAAAATACAAAAAACCCAAGGAAGGGAGATTGGCCCAGGGAGGTAGGCAGTAGTTAGGCCCGGGCTCAAATTTAAATAGGTAGGCGCGAGGGAGGTAATTTTACCCCAGGTAGGCCCCAGTTAGGTAAGCCTCCCCCAGGTGGAGGGGGTAGGGTTTTGCCCCAGGTATAAGAGCAGAGGTGGGCCCCAGGGAGGGGTGGGGGGCCCCAGGGAGGGTTTTAGGGGGGATATAGGTTTGGTAGGTAGGCAGGGTTTAGATAGCTATAGGAGGGTATATAGGTAGGCAGGCAGAATTTAGGTGGGTTATAGGGGTCGTATAAGTAGGCAAGCAGGGTTTTAGGTAGCTATAAGGGGTCATATAGATAGGCAGGCAGTGTTTTAGGTGGGTTCTAGGGGCCCCCTGGGTAGGCAGGATTTTAGGTCCTAGGTAGGTAAGCAGTAGTTAGGCCACAGGTAAGTAGACAGGTCCCAGTTAGAAAGGTAGGCTACAGGTAGGTAGGTAGATTGGCCTTAGGTAGGCATTAATTAGGCCCCAGTTAGGTAGGCAGCTATAGGGGTCCATTTAGGTAGGCAGGCAGGGTGTAGGTGGGTTTTAGGGGCCATATAGGTAGGCAGGCAGGATTTAGGTAGGATATAGGTTCAATATAGGTAGGCAGGCAGGGTTTTAGGTAGCTATAGGGACCCATATAGGTAACAGGCAGGGTTTTAGGTAGTTACAGGGGCCATATAGGTAGACAGGCAGGTAGCTATAGGGGTCCATATAGGTAGGCAGGCAAGGTTTAGGTGGGTTTTAGGGGCCATATGGGTAGGCAGCCAGGGGTTTTTGGTAGGTATTGGTTTAAAATAGGGAGGCAGGGGGGTTTCGGTAGTATGGGGCCCATATAGGTAAAGGCAGGGTATTGGTGGGTTATAGGGGGCAAATAGTAGGCAGGAAAGGGTTTTTTAGGTAGGTTATAGGGGCCATATAGATAGGCAGGGTTTAGGTAGGGTATAGGGGCCATATAGGTAGGCAGGCAGAGTTTTAGGTAGCTATAGGGGCCCATACAGGTAGAATGGCAGGGTTTTAGGTAGTTATAGGGGCCACATGGGCAGGCAGGCAGGGTTTAGGTAAGGTATAAAGGGGGGTATAGGTAGGTGGGGGTTTTTAGGGAGCTATAGGAGCCCATACAGGTGTAGGGGGGTTTTAGGTGGGCTAAGGGGGCCCTAGCCGTGTTTTTTTAAAATAAAACAGGGGGCTTATTTATTTTCATTTCCCAAAAAAGGGCTTGGGTTATTTTTTTGGGGCGGTTTTTTTTTTAAAACACGGGTTTCAGAACTGCATGCTTTGAATTTTG
>JAODAL010038274.1:0-39414 GCA_025379985.1 Phyllomedusa bahiana
TTGGGGGTGGAATTTATTTTTTTATTTAGTATGAGGTCTGAATTTATTTAGGGATCTGATCTAAGATCAGAATTTATTTAGGGGTCTTAATTATTTTAAAAAATCTTGTCTGGGGTCTGAATTATGGTCTGAGGTCTGACCTGGGAAAGATTTAATTTAAGGGGATGGAATTTGATGCATCCTCTTTCCCCATCCTGCATTTTCTAGTGATGCATCCATGCGTGTAAGTATAACCATAGCAGCCATAGTGACTGCTATGGAGCCCTGAGGCTGAGAGGGCCTTTTTGTAGGGAACAAGTAGTTGGTGGTTTTCTGCATTCAAGCACTACTTTGTGAGATCCTTGAAACATGGCGGTATTATTTATACCTTTAATTATTGCTACTTATGCTGCTGTGTTAGTTTATGGTCATTAGGTGGTGGGGCCCCATCTCACTTTGCTCTGGGCCTTATGCATTCAAGTTATGCCACTAAATGCATCTAATAGTCTGTATGATGCTTTAAACCCAGTGTGTGCTGATTATTTGACAGGTCATGCTGGGATATTTAACAGAAGTCTTGTTTTTTACATTGACAAGTATGCCTGTTTGCAACCTAATTTTCATGGATATGGTAAATGTTCAATGCAAAGTGTGCACAAAAGTTTGCTATGGATGCCAGAACTCTGTAGTTATACTCCTCTGACTGCCTTTACAAAATGTTGCCAAGGTGCCAAAGAAAAGAGTTCAGATCTTGGAAACTTTACAAACAACAAAGGGTCATTTTAGCATCATATTATAGCCACAAAATGCTCAGACAAACCATCATTATTTGCAGCCAAATTTAAAACATCATAGTTTCCTATTATCAGGTGAAGCCCCCTCAAAAGACAAGGGGACATTCCCTTCGACTAGAGAAAAAAGGATTTAATCTCCAGAGGAGAAGAGCGTTCTTCACTGTAAGAACTGTAAATCTGTGGAATAGCCTGCCTGAGGAGCTGGTCACAGCAGGAACTGTAGAGAGTTTCAAGAAAGGCTTAGATACCTACCTGGAACTAAAGAATATTAATGTGTACGTAGCTAGGTAAAATTCTGGATCCTGGCCGGTGGCGGCTCTGGGGTCAGATATAGGGTCTATACTGGAGCAGGTTGGTTCTTGCCTTGTGGGTTTCGGGGCATTAACCAGTGGAGAGCCTGGGCTTTAAGTCCTTGTCTCTCTCCCTCACCCACATTTTCCCCACCCTTGGTTGAACTCGATGGACATGTGTCTTCTTTCAACCTACTAACTATGTAACTATGTATACATACATTCCCCCCACCCAAAAAAACGAAAAAAGCAAGAAGAGCAGCAGGTTAGTTTAAAATGGAGTAGACCTAGACGAAAGACAAAGCATGGAAAAAAAAAACCTCTCAAGTGACATTGTGAGGGTTAATGCTAATATGTGTACATGTGTGTTTCAATAAGCTAAAGTTTGTTTATAAGAAAATACCAAGCTTTCCTCCTTATAAGACCATATAGATGTCCATTTGAGGACGATGATTGTGCAGAATTGAGGCATTCAATATGGCCGCGATTTCATGTATATATCCTGCCAACAAGCGACTGAGTTTCGACTACATGTCCCAAGAAGCACTGACTGATACAACCAGAAATTTCATCTTCCTGGCAACTACTTTAAACCCAATAGAGAACTTGTGCTCAACCCCTCCCTATGGACTGTCCCATGCGCAGGCCCCCGCCCACTGAAATCCCATATAACTATGTGTCCCCTCCCCTGAATAAAGGGAGGAGTGCATGGATAAGATTGGACCAGAACAACGCGTCTGACTCTTTCTTTCATAGTCCGACCCGTGCACTTAGACACTGATTTGGAGTACCGGAGTGGGAACAGGAGATCCATTGTCGCTTTATGACCTTGACAACATCACTAGTGAACAGCATTTCCATGTCACTGCAAGGTGAATGGCCAAACTATGCATAGTGCCAAGAAGGGAGCCACACAAAGTAATACTGAAAACTGGCAAATTACGGTAGGTGAAAATCATTATACACTTAATTACTAAATGGTTACAGGCAGAAGCTTCTGGGCCCCAATGCAAAAGAGGGAATTGGTCGTCCACTCACCCATGTGGGTTTGGGCCCCCTCAGTCAACAGGGCTTGGTAATGACTAGTGTTGAGCGATTTTTATCGACAAAGTTGAAATCGGCAAGGTTTTTATGGTGATCGAAATTTCCAGATCATGCGAAAAAAAAATTAAGGTTAAAATCGTACATCATCTATTAAGATCGCGCCTTTTTCGGCGCTTCCTGTAATTTTGGCGGCCAGCAAATCAGATTACAGAAGAGCAGGGTGAGATGTGTGTGCGACGTCATGACTGGGATGTGTATGGTTGCGATTGGCTGGAAAAAATCACATGACCTCGTTTTACATAGAACAGCGTTTCCTGTTTCAGCCTCAGTGTCTCTCAGCGTCTCATAGGGATAGGACCTGCGCTCTGCCTGTGGCCAAACAGCTCAGCAAATTAGTCTATTTTCCAAAAAGAAACCTCTTTTTTAGTTTGGATCCTTCCAATTTAGTTAGATTTTAGATTTAAAGTTTTATGTAGTTAGCTAGAAAATTTTTAAAGCAGCATCTACCCTTTTAATTCAGGGCGGGGAGCGGGGGGGGGGGCCCGCGGTGAAACACAGACAAGCCTAAAAAAAAGAACACTGGATAAAGTTCACCAAGACTTAGTGTAACATTGTAGTGGAATTCTTTTTTATTGCAGTTTGCTGTTAAAAATATTTCCTGATAGGGGCAGCCTGAAATTATTTGGATACACATCATTTCTAGTAACTGCAGGTCTCTTTGTTACTGCAAAACCCCACTTTATTATCATATACATTTCGATGGGTGTTCTTTTTAAATTTTCCCCATTACCCCTGTGACTGTTGTTATATCCACCTTGCATTTAAAATTTACAACCAAAAATCTTGTATCAACACAGGTTGTTTGTTGCCAAAAATCCCGTGTATCGACAAAACATCACAGCTACGTGTTTTTTGACTTTTGCGCACCAGCATTGTTCATTGAGCGCATTTACGTAAATTTTAAAAACAGCAATTTTAAAAACACCAGGTAAATTTAAAAGGGTGCAAAAAAATAAAGAAAAAAAATTATATAAAAAAAACATAACAGTTACGTTTTTTTTGACTTTGCACACCCAGCATTGTTCATTGACGTCGCATCTACGTAAATCTTAAAACAGCAATTCTATTTTCACCACAGGTGAATTTTGAAAGGTGCAAAAAATACCGTTTTTTATAAAAACATAACAGTTACGTTTTTTTATTTTTGCGCCCCCAGTTTTGTTCATTGACCAGATCTACGAAAATCTTAAAACAGCAATTCTATATTCACCACGGGGAAATTGAAAGGTGCAAAAAAATGTTTATTATCCCAAAAACATAACGTTACGTGTTTTTTGACTTTTGCACCCCCACATTTTTTTTGACCAGCATTACGTAAATTTTAAAACACAATTCTTTCTTCACCACAGGTGATTTGAAAGGTGAAAAAAATATCGTTTATTATACCAAAAACATAACTTACGTGTTTTTTGATTTTTGCGCACCCACATTGTTCATTGACGCAGTCAGTAAATTTTAAAAACAGAAATTCTATTTAACCACAGTGAATTGAAAGGTGAAAAAAATACCGTTTATTATACCAAAACATAACAGTTACGGTTTTTTGACTTTGCGACCCAGCTTTGTTCTTGACGCAGCACCCACGTAAATTTTAAAACTGCAATTCTATAGTCACCACAGGTGAATTGAAAGGTGCAAATAATCCCGTGTATTATACAAAAACAAACAATACGTTTTTTTGACTTTTGCGCCCCCATTTTGTTCATTGACCAGCACCACGTAAATCTTAAAACAGAAATTTCTATATCACCCAGGTAAAATTGAAAGGTGAAAAAAATACCGGTATTAACAAAACATAACAGATACTGTTTTTTGACTTTTGCCCACCCCAGCATTTTTTCATTGACGCAGACCACGTAAATCTTAAAACGAATTCTATTAAAACATGAAGAAAGGGGTGAAATAATATTTTGTATTTAACGAAAAATAACAAAGGTTTTTTGGGATTTTGCGCACCCAGCTTGTTCATTGACGGCATTCCACGAAAATCTTAAAACAAAATTTCTTATTCACCCGGTAATTGAAAGGTTCTGTGATTTTTTAAACCAAGTGTTTTTTGCCTAAGATGTACAGTACCATTTGACTGTTGGGATGTTAATTTCAGTTCCCCAACCTTTGTTTGGGGGTTAATAATAAAGGGGTGTTGTTTGTTCTCCCATAGTTTTAATGGTTCCTCATAATCGATGCTACTTCGAAAAACCTTAAAAGATAGCGGCCGCTATCGCTATCGCTCGATCTCGATAGCCAACGCAATCGCTCAACACTAGTAATGACTGCTGCCTATGTGCCTCCCTGGTGTAAGGAATACAATTCACTTTTACACTGGAATGGTTTACAGTGGCAGAAACCTTCCCCAAAATTGTAAAGCTCCCATAAAAATTTTGAACAAAACTGAACTTGCGTTTATAGTCACATAAATCAAAAACCTAGGCTATAATTTATATATTGGACTTTTTGTTCATATAATCTGCACATCATTTTCCATGAGGTGCAATAAAAGCCGTGTCAAAATGCAGCTGAAACTCATTTTAATTTATCTTTTCCAATAATTTTTCCAAAATATCATTTGTCAAGTAGAAGTTAAGTATCTGCTGAACCTTTCTTTTGCTTTTTATAAAAGGGATGCATTCTTTTTGAGTAACATTGTATTTGTAGACCTATTTTTTTTCTAACTCAAAGGAAATGTTCTTTTAAATGGTACTCAACTGCATTCTTTAATAAAACACAACTCCAGTAATCTGCTTCACTCTCAGCAGTTCTCTGTAATTATAGGTGTCAAATACCAAAAAGGATTATTGTGAAATGAAATAAATTAAGAATATGTTTTATCTTTATTATGGAAACAGGAAATTTAAAAGCGATAAGCACACATGTAACTGAATTCATGATAAATTGAGAACCAGCCATTTCCTTAAAGGGATTGTCCAGGATTAGAAAGAAGGATCTACCTTGTGTTAATAAACAGAGCCATCCCTGTCTCTAGGCTGTGTTTGCTGTTTCGTTTTCCCTCTTTAGGCAGGTTTGAGAGATGGCGAAAACGATTCTAAAAAGTGGGAATTTGTTTAAATTTCAAAAAAACTTCGGTTCGGGAAAGAAGTCGAACTTTGGGGGCTTCGGGGGAAAAAGGGGGTCTTTTTTATTGATAAAATGGCTGCGAGCACATGGCTACATGGGCAAAGCATCTGGGGGGAAGAAAGGGGATAAACCTGCAGACAAATTTAGAGATGAAGCCAATCAGAACCCCGGGGGATTCTGTGATGTCACCGCACATTAAGGCCGGGGGCGACGCGGGGGCTCACCTCCCTCACTGACTGATCAGGAAGGTACTCCGGGGTGATACTCTTACTGAAGATTGTTTTTTTTATACGATTTCTGTGGGGTGTCTCAGCTTGTCCGAGCTGTTCCTTTAAAGTTCTATTTCTAATTTTTTGGGTATTGGGTCTGAAAACCATGTGCGTCCATGCAGCTGCTAACTTCAATACCAAGTGGGATCTAAGCCATTCCCGTTTTTTATTCATTTAAAAAAACGCGTTTTTTTCAAAACAAAGCCACTTCATTTTGGCTGCTCAATTCTATTGCGCAATTTACATCAGGGGGTTTAATTAAGCTTTTTTTGGGTGGTGTCTGCCCCCAAAGGGAAACTGCCCTTTTAAAAACCCCAAAAAAATATAAAAAATTTTTTTCCTGTACCCCAAATTCCCCAAGAAAAGGGTTAAATTACAACTGTTCTCTTGTTGTGTGGCATAAAAAAACCCCGAAAAGGGTAACACGCTACAAACCCTACTATTTTTGTGCGGCTCAATTCTTTGGGGGAAAATTTTACACCCCGGGGTTATTTAAGCTTGGGTTTTTGCTGGTGTGCTGACAAAAAAAAAACCTTTCTTTTTTCAACGCCAAAAAAATAAAATTTTCCTGTAGCCAAATTTTCCAAGCAAAGGGTTTTTCCAACCTGTACCCTCTTTTTGGGGGGCGTGGGAAACACCAATTTTTAACACGCTAAAAAGTTTCTGGGTTTGGGGGCTAAATTCGGGGGCCCAAATTTTTCACCCAGGGTTTTAATTTTAAGCGTTTTTTGTGGGGGGCTGAAAAAAATAAACCGTCTTTTTCAAGGGCGAAAATATTAAATTTTTTGTAGGCCTAATTCCCCAAGAAAAGGGTTTAAATTTTACAACTGTTTCTCTTGGGGTGTGGCGTAAAAACACGAAAAATTTTTTAACACGCTACAAAGCAACTTTTTGGGTGCGGCTCAATCTTGGGCGAAATTTTACATCCAGGGGTTTAAATTTAAGCATTGTTTTGGGTTTTGTGCTGAAAAAAAAAAATCGTTTTTTTTCAACGCCAAAAAATTATAAAAATTTTTTCCTGAACCCAATTCAAAAGCAAAAGGGTTAAAATTTTACAACTGAAAATCTTTGTTGTGGGGTAGAAAAAAACGAAATTTGTAACCGCAAACAAAGCTACTCGTTTGGGGGGGCCCCAAATTTTTTGGGCGCAATTTACACCCCGGGGTTAATTAAGCGTTGTTTTTGCTGGTGTGCGACAAAAAAAAAACCCGGGCTTTTTCAATCCCAAAAATAAAATTAAAATTTTTTCCCTTTTTAGCCAAAATTCACAAGCAAAGGATAATTAAAAAACGTATCTCTTGTTGTGGGGCCGTAGAAAACACGAAATTTGTAAATTTACAAAGCAACTGGTTTGTGGGGCTTTTTTCTTTGGCGAAAATTTACTTCCGGGGGTTAATTAAGCTTTGGGTTTTGCTGGGTGCTGACAAAAAAAAACCCGGGTTTTTTTCCCAACGCCAAAAAAAAAAATTTTTTCCTGTAGCCTTTAATTAAAAGAAAAAGGTTAATTAAAAACTGTATCTCTTGTTGTGGGGGCGTAGAAAACAGCAATTGTAGCACCCCCCTAAAAAGCTCCCTGTTTGTGGGGGCCAAAAATTTTTTGGCGCAATTTTCCCATTCAGGGGTTTTAATTAACGTTGTTTTGCTGGTGTGCTGACAAAAAATAAACCGTTTTTTTTTTAAACGCCAAAATAAATACATTTTTCCTGTACCTTTAATTAAACAAGAAAAGGTTAATTACAACTGAATCTCTTTTGGGTGGCGAAAGAAAACCCCAAATTTGTGGGGCCCCGTTTACAAAGTTTACTAGTTTGTGGGGCTCAATTTTTTGGGCCCAAAATTTACTTTTCGGGGGTTTTAAATTAAGCGTTTTTTTTGCTGGTGTGGCCCAAAAAAAAACCCGTTTTTTTTCCAACCCAAAAAATTTATTACTTTTTTCCTGTAGCCTAATTCATGTCCAAAGGTTAATTAACCTGTTTGTGCTTTTACTTTAGTAAAACCCAGTTTTATTAAAGGACACATAAAAGTAAATTTTTCCTGGCCATTTAAAGGACCCCAAATTTTTAAAACCAAAAGGGGGTTCCCCAAACTTGTTACTGGGTTTTATTTGGAGTCAAAAACAGGGTGTAAAATTTTTCATATACAATTCATCAACAAACAGTTTTCTGTACATTTTCGAACAAACAGTAAAAACAGACAGAGAATCGCAGGCTCTGCACCTGCATGGGAGTGGCACAAACATTCCTGGGAACAGCCCGGGTTTTCAGACGCCAAAGGGGGGGCCCCCAGAAAGGGGTTTACTCGGGGAGGCCCCCAAAATTTCCCGCTGTCATCCCAGCGGCCGGTGTTTTTGTTCAGCAAACCGAAAAGGTTCTTGGGTTGGTTGACTATTTTTCCTCTTCCTCCCAGATGGGCATCTGCAACCCCCGCCAAGAGTCGGGGGGAACCCCAACACAACCCTTAATTGGCCCTGGCCCGGAAGCAGGTTTAGCAGCCCTCAAATGTCCTCAACCCCCTCTGGGCCCCCTCCGGGTTTTCCCCCAGCCGAGAAACTACTATGTGGTCTGGGCTCAGCGCCCCCTATATTAAACGGGGTGAAACAATTTGGGAGGGCAAATCAGCAGCTACTTAAAGGGAGCGAAAGGAAAAAAAGGGGCCAATAACCCCCTGCGTCTTTTCAGTTTGGCGGGAAAGGATAGGGTGTGGGGGAGTGGCATGGGGGTCATTGGGGGGGGAGAGGGTTTAGGGCCCTTTATACCCAAAACCCGGGTGAGGACAGCAGGAAGATGAAACACCCAAAAAGATGAAAGTGTAGCCGACCCCACTTGGGGGCCGGGGGTGAGGAAGGGCTTCATCATCATCAGGAGAAAGAGGGGTGTCAGCTTGCGCGGGCAGGCAGCCAGCAAGTGGGTGGGGGCCCTGAGTCAGCAGGGAATAGCAGCGTGTTTTGGGGCGGGGGGCCTAGCGGCCACGGGGTAAAAAACCCGCTTCGGCCCGGTCCCAAAAAAGTAGCGGCCCAGGGGTTTTAGCGAGGCAGCGGCGGCAGTAGTCACTCAGTGGGGGAGTATTGGCGGTTAAAAACCGATATCGGCGGGTGTGGCAGTTTTTTTTGCTTAAAAAACACCGGAGGAGCCGGAAAATTGGGGTTTTGTAGAATCTGAAGCGAAAAAGGGAAACGGGCCAGGGAGCTAACGTTGGGACCCCCGGCCCTTGGCCCTCTACAATGCAGCGTCACCCTTTTCCCGGTTTGGGCCTTTGGGGGGAAACGTGGGTCGATGTGGTGGTCCATCCGCCGCCGCAGCAAAAAGCACAGCAGCAGCGCCCCGTGGGACCATGCCATTGCAGCCAGTCAAGGCCCCACCCCCTCTGCAGAGGGAGTGTTTTTCTTTGACATTATTTTCCCGGGCCAGATGCTCCTGTCCTCCCCTACCATGGTTTCCCGGGAGGGGGTTCAGCAAGGGGGATTGCAAAAGACAAAAGTAAAGCGTCCAACCACCTAAGGGTGCAGGCTCACCGGGGCTCCTGTCCCAATGTTTTTTGGGACTGCAGGTTTCCCCCCCTTTCCAAAAAGGGGGGGCCCCTGCACCCCTTCAGGAGGGGCTAATGGCTTGTGGGAGAGCCGAATGGAGAGTTTTTCCCAAACCGTTAAATTTTTTTTCCAAAAAGGGAGTACCAGCAATTCATAAAAATGTAGAACAGAAGGGGGGGTCGTCCTTTTTAGCTTAAACGGTTTGTTCCAAGGTGCACGGAGGCCCCGGGGTCTGGAAACTGAAACCCACGGTCGTGGGCCCGTACAGTCTTTTAAAGGCCCACTGGGGTGAATGGGGAAATTTCCCGGGCCCCGGCACACCAACAATTTTGGGCAGGAGAAAGCCGCTTTCTCCCCCCACGTTTTTCAAACTTCCCGCAACCCGCGCCAAGTCCGCCTCCTTTCCCCCTCCACCACCCCCCCGGCCCCCTTTTTGGCCCCAAAGTACTGCCCCCAAACCCATTTTGTAGGGGACGCGGTGCAGTTTCTTTCACCTGGCTTGCCCCGGCGAACAAGTCACACAGGGGGGGAACTGCTCCGCCCGGCATGCAGCAAGGGGAAAACGATGTGTGGCTTTCTCCGCGCCCTTTCAAATCGGCCGGTGGGCGGGCAAAGGGGGGAAAATGGGGGGTCCGCACTGCACCGAGGAGGGGTGGTCCCGGGGCCTTGGCCCTGGCGCACCTGGTTTCCAAATTTTGGGTTTTGAAAAGGTTCCTGAAGTCTTTCCCCCGACTTCAGAACCCTTTGAAAATGGCCCGGAAATGTGCATGCACTTTTCCATTGTACAAAGCCAGGAACCCCTCCTTCCCAAATTTCAGCGGCAGAAAAGGGCCCCCCCCAAAACACTCTGGGGTTTTTGCGATGTTTCCCCCCGCGGAAATTTCCCGCCTGCACATTTGGGGCCGACTTTTTATGAACGAGAAAGGGCCCTTAACGATTTTTTTTATGATCCCGGGAAAACAGAAGTACTCCCCTGTTAACTTTGATGTCAACCAGTGGCAGCTCATGCGGACACCTGCCCCCTTTTGGGGGTTTTAGGGCCCTTCCGGTGGGGCGAGTTTTTTGTTTAGCCCCCGGACTACGGGGGTGAATAACGTATTCCACTGCTTCATGTCCTGGAACCAAAATGCCCCGAAAAAATTTTGTCTGGGCAGGGGACTGGAGACCCTGGCGACTACCCTCTCGGGCCACATGAGGTTTGGTTTGGGGGCTGAGAAGGAGGAGGGGGGAGGAGGACATTGGGCCGAAGCAATTTTCTGGGTGGAAAATGAGTGGGTTTTCCCACCCCCGGTTTACAAGGGGAAAGGGGGGAGCGGAGCAGCTGGAGGAGGGGATGGAGATGAGGAAGATGAGGCAGATTTAAACCCCCCAAACACCATGGGAAATTTCAGTGGAAAAGGAGGCAGGGGGCCCCCGGGGGGATTTTTGCAGATGGCCCGCAGCATGCTTTTTTTTCCTGGCTAGTGACAGCCCGAATAGTCAGCATCCGGGCAGAGGAAAGACTTTTTGGCCCCTCCACCCAAATTTGGGCCCCTCGCTATCGGTCCAAAAAGGGAGCCTTTTTCCCCCGCAAATTTAAGGGGGAAAACAAAAATCCCAAAAAAATATAGGGAAAAAACCTCCCTTAATTTAGTTGGCTGCGCCTATGTGCGGCATCGTCCCTCCTCTGACAGGGGTTTAAAGGGGGGGGGTTTCCCCCAGCGCTCAGTATTACTGCCCAGCTGCGGGGGAAGGGGGGGGTAGGACCCCGTTTCCCCCTCCCCTCAGTAGTAAACCCAAGTCTGGAGGGCACAATGAGCAGCTTCCCTTCAAAAACCCCCCAAGGGGGGGGGGGGCAGTCCCAGCAGCAGGGGACAGCAGGACCCCGGAGCAGTCCCTGGGAACCCCAACCCGGTTGGGGGCCTACTTGGACAGCAAATCTGCCACCTTTTTGTTAAAGGGAAAATTCCCCTGGAAAATACTGGGCAGGCCCCAAAACCCGGATGTTGGCCCCATCTTGCCGATTTTTCAGTGGAGAAGCTGTCCGGCCCCCGGCCGAAATGTGGCATCAGTGGGGTGTTTTAGTGCGGCGGGGGGCCATTTGTTACCCCAAGGAGAAAAAACCCTTTGGCCCCCGGGAAAATGTGGAACACTGGGCCTTTTTTCAAGTTTAATTTAGGCGGGAAACGGGGCCCCCATTTCCCCCCCCAATTTCCCTTTGGGGGGTTTAGTTTTGGGTTCAAAATACCTGGGCCCCGGGCCCCCTATTCTGATGGGCCCCACCCGCCTGAAAGACACAAATTTTGCTGACAGTTTCTTCCCCTTTTGCCTTAAACCCCCAACTTTAAACCCGGGACTTTGGGTTTTTTTCCCCCCCACCCCCAAACACTTTCATTTTTTGCCACTCTAAAGACCCAGTGCTTTTGCGCTGTTGCCGTGACATCCACACTTGTCATTTTTGGGCCCCTGTCCCGACCTCTGCTTTCTGCGTGGCTGGGTGCCATTTCCTTTCCCCACTGTGCATTGTTTTCCACTTCCCTTTTCCTCCTGCTGGCCGCCCCCGGACCTCCGCCCCTTTTAGTCATTGGGGCCACCGTGGCTTTCCCCCTTTTTTTGCCACCTTTCCCAAAAGTCATTGTGCCAAATCTCTTTTACCTCATGCTGCTGGGTGTGGGGCCTGGGCCCCCTGCCCCCCAAAACTGTGTCTTTGAAACCACTTTCCTGACTTCCCTTGCTGCTGCCGCCGGACCTTTCCCCTCTCAGTCATTGTGCCTTTTTTGGCCTTCCTTCCCGGTTTTTTCCCCCCCCTCCAGAAATTTATTGTGCCTTTCCTGATTCATGCTGCCGGGGTGGGCGTTTACCTCCACACGGGGGGGTTTTTAATTTTGCCACCTGTGGGCCCAATACGTTTTGCCGCCTCCAAAAATGTCCCTTTTGCCACTGCCTGGGGCCTCATGCTGCTGCCGCCTTTGGGGCCTCCCTCCCCGGCCTTCAGTCATTTTTGCCACTCCCGTGGTTTCCCCCTGTTTTTTTCCCCCTCCAGAATGTCAAATTTTGCACTCTCTGACCTCTATGCCCGCTGTGAATTTCCCGCCGTGCCCTCCACAACCCGTGTCAAAGGGGCCACTGCCGATTCATGCTGCTGGGGCCGTGACCCTTTCCCCTCTCAGTCATTGTCCATTCTGTGGCTTCCTCCTTTTTTTTCCCCCTCCAGGGAATTTTTTGGCCACTGCCCCGATTCCTGTTTCTGCTGGGCGGGACCTCCACAAAACTGTGTGATTTTGCCCACTTCTGGTTTGGGCCTAATAATGTTTTGTCGCCTCCAGAAATTTTATTGTGCCACTGGGCCCGATCTCATTTTTTTCTGCCGGGGCCCTGACCTTTCCCCACTGTGTGATTGTGCCACTTTTTGGGGGCCTAATACTGTTTAGGGCCCCCTCCGAAAGTCATTTGGGGCCCTTGGGGCCTGAAATTTATACTGCTTGGCCCGCCGTGACCTTTCCCACGGGGGATTGTGCCCACTCTGTGGCCTAATACTGTTTTTTCCCCCCTCCAGAAAGTCATTTGCCCCCTGCCTGACCCCTACGCTGCCCCCCGTGGGCCCCCCACACTGGGGGATTTGGCCCCTTGTGGCCCAATACTTTTTTTTTTAACCCGGGGCCCCCAGAATGTCCCTTGTGGGCCCCTGCCTGACTCATTTCTGCTGCGTCGTGACCTTTTAACTGAAAAAAATTTTTGCCACTCCCGTGGCCCTTTAATTAAAGGGTTTTTCCCCTCCAGAATGTCTTTGTTTCCACTGCCTGATCTCATGCTGTCCTGTTCCCTGACCTCCCCCCCACTGTATCATTGTGCCACCCCTGTGGCCTAATACTGTGTTTGGGGGGGGCCGGCCTCCAGAATTCATTGTGGCCACTGCCTGACCTCATACTGCTGCCCGGGCCGTGACTTCCACACTGTGTCATTGTCCCCACTTCTGAGGCCTAATACTGTTTTGGGGGTCCGCCTCCCAAAATGATCATTGTTGCCACAGCCTGATTTCATACTGCTCGCCCGCCGTGACCTCCCACACTGTGAGATTGTTCCAGTCTGATAGGCTAATATAGTTTTGGGGTTGGGGGTGCCGCCTCCAGAATGCATTGTGCCAACTGCCCTGATCACAATACTGGCTGCCGCCGTGAACCTCCACACTGTGTGATATGTGCCACTCCTGAAGCCTAATACTGTTTTGGCCGCCTCCAGAATGTCCCATTTTGCTGATCCACTGCCTTACCTAATACTGCTGCCGTGCCACCGCAGTGAACTCCGCTCCTCAAGTCCAATTAGTGCCACTCTGTAACGCTGTCCTCGAGTTTTTGCCACCTCCAGAATGTCATTGTGGGCCACTAGTGCCCTGACCCCTCATATGGCCAGTGCTCTGATTGCCTTGCTCGTTGCGGTACTCCATCCACACTCTGTCCACTAATCGTCTGCCGATGGAAGACCTGATCTGCTACAGCCTTGCGTTATTTTTTTCTTTTTTTTTGCCGCTTTCACTGGCATGTTACTTTATCAGCTTACGATTCCCCGCTTGAGTTTTTTGGTCAGTTTTTTGCCCACTAATGCCCAGGGAATTTTATAGTGAAAGCGTATTTCTAAGAGCGCGGGTCGCGGCATGTCAGCTGCGTGTCATACAAAAACACAACATTGTTTGAAGACCAAACCAAAGCTCCCTCTGCATAATTAAGCAATGGGGCACAAACGTATCTAAGCTAGGCACCCTGCAGGCCTCTGTCAGACCTGGAAATAGCTTGCCTTTTGTTTAAAAACCGCGATTCGTATGCCGAAGTAATTTGGAACGAAACAAATTTTGGGTTGTCGTGGAAAAAAATTTTCGTGCGAAGTGACCGAATCGAATTTTTGAGAAATTCGGCTCCCTCTCTCTACCTGTTTGATAATAGAAGTGTTACCTTGTTATTAATCAACCTGACTTTGAAAGATAATTAAATGACTGCTGGAAAGTGATCTCTACAGAAAATAATATGCTAGCCAGTTAAATGCTCATGGTTAATATGAAAACAGCAATATTTCAGGGTTGACATGAAAAGTATATTACAAATATTCCTAATAATTAATTATCTATTTCATTCTAACTTTCTTTTATAAACATTTAAAGATAATCTATAGCACTGATCTTGTAAATGTAATGAGCTGTAATGAGCTTTATTAAAACATGTTCCTAAATTTTTAACAAGACAAATGTGACATTTCCCCCATGTAATGCAATCAGATGAAAGACATGTTGGTCAGCGTCTTACAATTCGATGTTTTGGTCCAAACCTGGGTCCTTCAATCCTATAGACCCTTCACCAATCTCTTCAGCTGTATGTGCAACTTCCACCTCTGGATGCGCAGTACAGCCAGAAAGATACCATTGGCGGAGCAGAGGCGCGAGCAATCACTGCTTTTGCAATAGGTCTCTGGACGGCGGCAAGCAGACTTGCGGCCTTCCGGAGTATCCGGCACGCACGGCCTGCTATGTCATCATGCTGTCTGTGCGGCCTGATGACATCATGCCCCCTGTGCTGAAAAGTATAAAATAATATAGCCAGGAGAGAACAGATGCAACTGTGGGAATGAATGGAGAAAACATAATGGGAGATGTGTATGATAAGACACCATACAGGAAATAAAGGTAAAGGGGAGAAACGAGTGACAACATCGGAGACGATCATAGTGAATGGAGGAGTAAACGAATAATAATATCAAATATCAATATATATATATATATATAATATATAAATATATATAAAATATATATATATATATATATAATATATATATTTAAATATATAAATATAACAGTCATGTCAGTTCGGTGATCCGGCAAAGTCTAAGGACAATAGAGACACAGATAGTCTTTTCAGGTCCAATTTTCATATATCCTAAAGTAACAGAAATGCATTTTGAAAAAAATATCTATATTTCTTCTGACTGCTTTTTGGGCATTTAGAGTGCTGCTGATATTGTGTTGTAGTGCACTATGCTGCCACGCCAGCATGCACCTATACTAAATCCATCACTCTGCAGAGTGTACACCATTACTATGTTATACTGGCTGCATTCTTTCCTACTTTTCCCATTATATATTTGGTATTTCTGTCCTTTTTGTGCTTATAACTTATGCTGGTCATTACTTCTTTTATCCCTTTAAGGACCCTGGACGTACTCATATGTCCCAGGGTCCCTAAGGGGCTTTGCAGGGGGATCGCTCCGCGACCCAACCCCCCTCCCTCTCCCTCGCACAGTCGCCTGGTGTTAACGGCTAATCGCCGCTAACACCCGGCCGTTACAGTGTGAACGGGCAGCGTCGCCCGCCCGCGTTGTTTAACCCTTCAAAGATTGCCGCAGCGTCTGAATGAGTGAAGATCGGTGCATCGCCGCAGCATACCTGTAGAAATAAAGTTTTAAAGTACAAAAAAAAAGTATTAAAAGTTCAAATCACCCCCCTTTCCCCATTTTACAAATAAAAACTATAAAATAATAAAAAAAATTACACATATTTGGTATTGCTGTGTCCAAAAAAGTCCAATCTATAAAAATAAAACATCATTTATCCAGTATGCTTAACACCATAGATGAAAAAAAATTCCAAACACCAAAATTGCAGGGTTTTTTGGGTCATTTTACGTCACTTAAAAAATGGAATAAAAGGGATCAAAAAAGTTGCATGCATTACAAACTGCTAGCGATAAAAAGTACACATCAGCCCGCCAAAAATACACCCTCATTGATGTCTGTAGGTGTTAGTAAGAAAAAGTTATTGGTCGCACAAAATGGCGCCGTGGTACAAATTTAAAAAATAGACAAAGTTTGGAATTTTTTTACTGTACCAAAACATAAAAGAAACCATACATGTTTGGTATTACCGAATGCGTATCAACCTGTAGAATACACATTATATTTACCAAAGATTGAACACTGTAAAAGCAAAACACCTGCAAACATGGCGAAAATGTTTTTTTCACAATTTGTCCCACTTGGAATTTTTTTGCGGTTTCCCAGTATATTCTATAGTACAGTGAATAACACCATTATAAAGTACATATTGTCCCACAAAAGCCCCATATGTCTATGTAGGTGGAAAAAAAAAAGTTATGGCTCTGGGAAGGCGAGGAGGGAAAAACGAATGTATCAACAGAAACAAACGCCGGGTCCTAAAGGGGTTAAAAGCCACCCTTCCTTTATATACTGTATGTGCTTCTTCTTATATATCCCATGTCCTTTACCTGGTACTCAAATACTTGTCTAACAACTCACATTCCTTGTTTACCAGATCTCCTATACACTGGTCCTTCTTATTTCTCACCTAGTCCATATTTTACACCATTTCTCCTCAATGTCACTCCTCAATGTCTATGCCATACAAATATCATTCACATCCACTCGTCTTTTTTCCACAGTTGCATTTTTTTTCACTCCTGGCTAAATTGTTCTATACTTTTTACTCCACTTCCATCTATTATTTCTCATTACTCCTATTCCCCACACCTCATACTGGTTTTAACTTTGCTGCATCACCACTGCCTGTGTATACTATGCAATAAATACTTCCTTCTTCTTCTATATTTTGTTCTCCTATGTTTTCCTTTACCCACTTCTATTTTTTTTTTCTTCTCTTCACTTTCTCCTTTCCTAGTTCTTACTTGATGAAGGCCAGGTCCAGATGAAATGTCAGGTGTAAGACCTGACCAATCAGGTGCTTATACTATATTGTTTGATGAATTGTATAACACTGGACAGTCAATTTGTTTGTCAAATTTTAGAATGTTTGAATAAAACTCATTACTCTTTGCAACAACATTAAGGAGTGTCATGGATATTCTTTAAATGTAAATGGGAAATTTACCTTCCCATAGACTTTAATGGTCATCGGCGATAATCTGTTATCGACTATCAGAGATCGTCATGATAATTGCTGATATCGACTATCGATTCGATAACGATAGTTGACACAATCGCTCATCACTAGTGATTAATAAATAGTGAAATACGGGGAAGAAACAGGAGAAGAACCCACACCAAAGATTTACTGGAGTATATCTTTAAAAATAAATTGTGGCTTGGTGTTTAATATAGATGAGGACATAAAATAATTTCAATAATATCTCACTTCCTCAGATATGATGCAAATAAATCGAGAAACTTTCAAGTCTGTCATTACAAACGATTACTAAATTATAACTTTCTCCCTCTCTGTGTTTAACGACATACTAGCAGGGTCACCTATGCCAAAGGAGATACTAACTGCTTTAGTTGTTACATTCCAAAGGCCAGGGAAAACAGCTGACCAGGGCTGCCATCAGAAATTTCAGGGCCCCCTACAGCTAAAGCACATGGGCCCCCTGTCAGCCCCGCCCCCTGACAGCCCCGTCCTCTCAACCCAATAGCTCCGCCTCCAACAACCACGCCCAGCAACCACGGCCAACCAACCACAGGAAAAAAATATTGCCGTTGCGCATTGGTATTTGGATTTTGTTCTTGTTGCATTTTACAACGTACAGTTTATCTACAGTATATTGCAGTAATAAGTATGTATACAAGGGCCAGCAAATAACATGATCAACATGTGTCAGCAATATGTTACTGACCAAAACAGTATACCCAGAGCAATATAACCCAACAATATACAAAGACCAAATAATACCGCCACATGTCACTACGTATGGTGACTAATATCACTATAATGTTACTGACAAAACTAGCATACTAAAGCCTATATTACCAGAAACCACAATATGCAAAGACCAAGTAATACGCCACATCATCACCACATAACTCCAAAGATGCAGAATAATGCCACGATATTGTTACAGAATATCATTCATTACAATAACACCAATATTACCACCATACAGTAACCATAAGGGGGACATGTATGATAACTGTCTAGGTCTAAGACTTTCTTTGCTGCCCATAGAAACCAATCAGAGCGCCCACTTCATTTCTTCAGAGCACTATAAAGGGGTGCTCCGATTGGTTGCTATGGACAACAAAGAAAACACCTAGACAGTTTTCATACATGTGGCCCATAGTGGTAGATACAAGTGCACACAGTACAGTTACATTTAGTGACTCACAAGTGACGTCGTCTGATAGGTCGTTCACTTTCCCTTTTCTTCTCCATCCGGTCCTGGACACCACTCATCCCTGCAGAATTCACAACATACACCTGAGACTCATAGTACCAACTGTGCACACCCCCCTATGAAAAAACTCCCCATCCTAGTGCCCCGAATAGTAATAATTACCCCTTTGGTGCCCTGGTAGTTAGTTTTATAGGGACCCCTGTACGTAAGTAGATAGTGGGTCCCTGTAGGTAGGTAGCTTGGTAGAAGGCCCTCGTAGGTAGAGGGAGAACTTGAGTGGGGCCCCACATGGAGGAAACTTAAGTGGTCCCACTCAGCCACCGCTTGCAGCACCACTCAAGTTCCCCCAGCCGTGTGGGGCCCCACAGGTCTGGTGAGGGGCTTTGAGTGGGGCCCCACAATACTCAGGGGCCCTGAGCATGGCCCCACAATACTCAGGGGCCCTGAGCACAGCCCCACAATACTCAGGGGCCCTGAGCAGGGCCCCACAATACTCAGGGGCCCTGAGCAGGGCCCCACAATACTCAGGGGCCCTGAGCAGGGTCCCACAATACTCAGGGGCCCTGAGCACGGCCCCACAATACTGAGGGGCCCTGAGCATGGCCCCACAATACTCAGGGGCCCTGAGCAGGGCCCCACAATACTCAGGGGCCCTGAGCAGGGTCCCACAATACTCAGGGGCTTTTAGCGGGGCCCTACCAAAACTCAGGGGTCTTGTGCGTGGCCCCATGTCACTCAGGGGCCTTGTGCGGGGCCCAATGTCACTCAGGGGCCTTGTGCAGGGGCCCAATGTCCCGCAGGGGCCTTGGGCGGGGCCCCATGTCACTCAGGGGCCTTGTGCGGGGCCCCATGTCACTCAGGGGCCTTTTGCGGGGCCCCATGTCACTCAGGGGCCTTGTGCGGGGCCCCATGTCACTCAGGGGCCTTGTGCGGGGCCCCATGTCACTCAGGGGCCTTGTGCGGGGCCCCATGTCATTCAGGGGCCTTGTGCAGGGCCCCATGTCACTCATGGGCCTTAGTTGGGCCCCATGTCACTCAGGGGCCTTGTGCGGGGCCCCATGTCACTCATGGTCCTTAGTTGGGCCTCATGTCACTCATGGGCCTGAGTTGGGCCCCATGCCACTCAGGGGCCTGAGTTGGGCCCCACAACTTTCAGGGGCCTGATTTGGGCCCCACAACATTCAGGGGCCTGAGTTGGGCCCCACGACATTTAGGGGCCTGAGTTGGGCCCCACGACATTTAGGGGTCCTGTGGGCGGGATGCGTGATTATTTGAATCAGTGAGGCGGGACTCACTGTCACTGAATTCATTTGTCGACGTCGCGGCCGGAGGAAGGAGGAGGGGCCGCCCGGCTGCCCAGGCCCACGCCGGCGCGGTGAAGCAGCAGTAAGTCAACAACCACCCTGCCGGGCAATATTCTATAGCGCAGCGCGCCTCGCAGTGCCCCCCCCCCCCCCCCTCAGCAGCGCCTGGGCCCGCCCCAGTCAAACACAGTGGTGCAGGCACAGGCGCTGCGCTTACACATATTATTATTGTGAAGCAAGGGGGCGGTACTTGCCACCAGCGGCGGGCCCCCCTTGCTTTACAGTCCGGCCGGGCCCCGTACGGCAGTACTGGTTGTACTGCCCTAACGGCGGCCCTGCAGCTGACACAGGGTAAATTTTCTAATTGCCTAATCTCCCTATTAAATACAGGTCTGAAGTTATTTGCTTTTATTATTGCGTTTTGACTGTCCCCAATTCTCCCCCAAGTGATCTGAAATGATCAGGTGGGGTTTACAATAGACAGACAGACCTTGGATATGTTTTATTAGTATTAATTGAAGAGGTTACCAAGAATATGCAACTCAATATCGATTCCCCTGATTCTGTCATTTTTAGAGATATCACGTGTGTATGTGTATATATGTATTATATATATATATATATATATATATATATATATATATATATGTATATATATATATATATATATGTATGTATATATTAGTTTTATAGTTTTCCATATATAGGCCGTGTAAGGACTTTTTTTTGTGAGACAAACTGACATTTTCATGGTTACCACTTCAGCATTTATATGACTTTTTGATCTCTTTTTTTATTCCATTTTATGTGCTGCAGAATGAACAAAATTCACAATACTGTTATTGCTTTTTTTATTTTTACAGCATTCATTATGCAGGTTAAGTGATATGACATATTTATAGGCTAGGTCATTACACACACAACAATACCAAATATGCAGATTTTATTTATTGTTTATCTTATTTGGGGCTATCTGTAGAAAACTGTTACAATACATAGCAATATATATCGGGAAGGGCTTAAACTATCAATGAAAAGGTCTTAAAGGGGTTTTCTTATCTGGCTGATTCACAGAGCCTCCTCTCCACAGCCAGTTTCAGGCTCCTACTTTCTGTCCAGGCGGTTCTACAACAGGGTCTGACATTTTAGCTTTGCTATTTGTACCTGAGCCTGTTTAGAGAAAAATTGGTAATAGAGGAATTGTAACAGCAGGGCAGAAGGCTGCAGAGTTTTAAGAGGTTAAAGCTTGTCAGTAAGAAAGATAAACAAGCCCCTCCGCTGCTGATAAGACACAGCAGGGAGTGATGTCATCCATGTCAGGACTCTAGCGTAAAGAGAGAAGGTCAGCCTAGGAAACCTACTGTAAACAAGCAAGCAATAAGAACTGCTCTAACTCTGAAATGAAGCAAAATCAGAAGAGCAATATATTTGGTGATTGTCCTTATTCACCTTTGCCCACATGCTTAAAATGAATAAATGTGATGGGAGTAACATTTTAAAGGGGTTTTCTCACCTTGTTGTTTTTTCCTGACTCACAAACAGTTTCCACTCAATCTGTCTCCTCAGGCTGTGGATAGTTCTGTAGAGGTGATTAGCATATTCAGCTTCTACCCTGACAAGTATGGGAGAGCTAATCTTCATTAAGCAAAAGCTACAGGTACTGTGAGCACTGAACACAGTCAGTCAGTGACTGGGGTTAACATCACTCCCTGCTCTATGCTTTGTCAGCTAATCAGATTACAGACATCCGTCTGATATGCAGGTTACCATAGCAAACTGTGTGCACTCAAAAGCACATAAAAATGCTATTATCTCATGACTAGAGTAAAATCAACAACGCAATACATTTAGTAAAAGTATTTAATGAACCATCCCTTCATGTTGAAAGCTAATCTTTGTAGCGTGAAAACCCCTTTAACAACAAGCCTATTTTTTCTGTGCTTGCCTCTCCGTGTTTCAGTCGTTATTAGTTTTTTATCTTTTCAGTGACATAGTTATATGAGACCTTGTTTAAAGGAGAAATTGTATTTTTTGGAGTAGTCTAAGGATACATAGAAATCATGAGTATAGAAAGAAAGTGTTCTTATGTATTGTTTTTTAACCCTTTAAGAACACTTGAGGTAAATTTACATCCCAGTGTCGGTAAGGGGCTTTGTAGCAGAATGGGGCCACGATCCCGCTACACAACCGGCAGGTGTCAGCAGCAAATTGCAGCTAACACCCACCAGTAACAGCACGGGATGAGGCTGCGCACTGTTCATCACTCCGATCGGGGCCCCCACGACAAGATCGCAGAGCCCTGATTGGTTAACATAGCGACTGGAAGCCTTGTGAAGAGTTCCATCACCACCATGTATTTTGTTTTACTACTTCCTTCCCCAGGCAGGAATTAGTAAAACTGATATCTTTGTACACACTATTGCATTGTGTATAGAATACAATAGGCTGTAAAAATGATCACCTTAGGGGAATTCAATGGTAAAGTAAAAAAATAAAAGTTTAAAAGTATAAAAATATATACAGTAAAGGAAATAATTATTTAATGCCTTGCTGATTTTGTAAGTTTGCCCACTGACAAAGACATGAACAGTCTAAAATTTTAAGGGTAGGTTCATTTTAACATTGTAAGAACATCCAAAATAAAATCCAGAAAACCACATTGCAAAATTATAAAAATTTATTTGCATTTTACTGAGAGAAATAAGTATTTGATCCCCTACCAATCATTAAGAGTTCTGGCTCCTATAGACCAGTTAGACGCTCCTAATCAACTTTTTACCTGCATTAAAGACAGCTGTCTTAAATAGTCATCTTTATAAAAGACTCCTGTCCAGTCAGATTCTAACCTCTACAACATGGGCAAGACCAAAGTGCTTTCTAAGGATGTCAGGGACAGGATCGTAGACCTGCACAAAGCTGAAATGGGCTACAAAATCATAAGTAATATGCTGGGTGAGAAGGACACAACTGTTGGTGCAATAGTAAGAAAATGGAAGAAATACAAAATGACTGTCAATCGATATCGATCTGGGGCACTATGCAAAATCTCACCTTGTGGGGTCTCCTTGATCATAAGGAAGGTGAGAGATCAGCCTAAAACTACATGGGGGGAACTTGTTAATGATCTCAGGACAGCTGGGACCACAGTCACCAAGAAAACCATTGGTAACACATTACGCCATAATGGTTTAAAATCCTGCAGTGACCGCAAGGTCCCTCTGCTCAAGAAGGCAAATGTGCAGGCCTGTCTGAAGTATGCCAATGAACACCTGCATGATTCTGTGAGTGACTGGGACATGGTGCTGTGGTCAGATGAGACAAAAATTTAGCTTTTCAGCATTAACTCAACTCGCCGTGTTTGGAGGAAGAGAAATGCTGCCTATGATCCAAAGAACACCGTCCCCACTGTCAAGCATGGAGGTGGAAAATTTATGTTTTGGGGCTGTTTCCTTTCTAAAGGAACAGGACTACTTCACCACATCAATGGGAAAATGGATGGAGCCATGTACTATAAAATCCTGGGTGACAACCTCCTTCCTATCACCAGGATATTAAAAATGGGTCGTGGCTGGGTCTTCCAGCAAGACAATGACCCAAAACATGCAGACAAGGCAACAAAGGAGTGTCTCAAAAAGAAGCACATTAAAGTCATAGAGTGGCCTAGCCAGTCTCCAGACCTTAATCCCATAAAAAACTTATGGAGGGAGTTGAAGCTCTGCACTGTCAAGCGATAGCCTCAAAATCTTAATTATTTAGAGATGATATGCAGGACCAAATTCCTCCTGACATGTATGCAAACCTCATCATCAAGTACAAAAAAGTCTGACTGCTGTGCTTGCAAACAAGGATTATGCCACCAACTATTAAGTCTTGTTTCCCAGAGGGATCAAATACTTATTTCTCACCTCAAAATGCACAAAATTTATATAATTTATACAATGTGATATTCTGGATTTTATTTTTATATTCTATCTCTTAATGTTAAAATGAACTTACCCTTAAAATTATAGACTGTTCGGGTGACATGTATGATTTTTGGCACCCAGGCTACAACTTTATTGTGTGCATTAGTAGGGTAGAATGCCCCTGAATCTATTAACCAGTTCTACTGCGGGTCATAGATGTAGTGCTTTCTAGTAGTGTTGAGCGATTACGTTGACCATCGACATCGGTCGATGGTCGATAGTCGACCATCATCGACAAGATAGTCGATAGTGAGCAGTCGATTATGAGCGATGACCATTAAAGACTATGGGAGAGCAACAACACCTTCATTCTTACACCCAAACAGAGCTGGAGAAAAACAAAAGCGATGTCCAGTCTCGAGGTAAACAATGGAGAGTTCTTTATTTCAATATAGTCGGTGCAGAGGGTATATAAAAAAGTGGCGTGCAAGCCTACGCGTTTCAGGAGCAATTCCACTCCCTTGTTTCCCCGGCATGCAGGTAACATCAAATGAACAGATTAAATAGGGAACTGATCGTTCATGCAAACGATACGTCATTTCCTCTTCAATACTAGTGGGAAAACACTTCTTGATAAAAACTTCTAAAAATTATTTTAAAATCTTTGCTTAACCACTCTTCATCTATATACATCTAAGTTACTTGTTATGAAAAGAGGTATTGAGGGGTTGAAAAGGTGTTATAGGGATAGTGGATAAATGCTAGGTCTTACGGAGATTTTAAACCCCCCTGGTATTCTGGTTTGCAGCTCCAGAATCCGAAGGCTTCTCGCAATCTGACCTTTCGTTGCCAGTCTCCACCCCTTTCTGGGCATTCTATTCTTTCTATGCCAAAAAAGATAGACTGCTTACATCACCAGCATGTTCTTCTGTGAAATGCTTTGCTGCCCCTGAATAGGTACTGTGCCCTTTATTATGTTGTTAAGATGCTCCGCTATTCTAGTTTTCAATTTCTAGTGCTGCATCCTATAATATAATTTATCACATGTTGTACTTGAATACCCATAGACGATGTGGTCCCGAGTCACAATTAATGAATTTCTGATATTATATTCTTTTTGATGTCCTTGAGTATTCTTGAAGGTTTTTTTTTGTGTGCATATTTGCACATATTGCATCTGCTCCTCCGCATGGGAAGAAGCCTTTTGCGAAAGCCAAATTTTTTTATTCTTTTGGCTTTTTAAAAATACTCGGTGAGATTTCATTACCTATGGTGATATTTCTTTTTGGTACACAACTGACCCCTTCCTCTAAAATTTTAGCCAATACATTGTCCTGTCTAAGTATGTTGATGTTTTTGTAGAATTTTTTTTTTATTTTTTCAAAGCTAGTATTATATGGTGTAGAAAAGACCAGATTTTTGTTTTTTTTTTTGTTTTTTGATGATTCTTTACTTTTCCCCCAACATTTGTTAATAAGATAATCATGTTGTTTTTTATCCTGTATTTTCCAAAGTGCTCTATTTATTTTGTGTTTTATTATAAACCCCCATCTTTTAATCTATTTATGATGTTTATTTTTTCTTTTTCGAAATCATCATCATTGTTCATGCCCTTCTCGCCCCTATGAATTCACCCAGGGGGATGGCATTGAGTGTGTGTTTGGAATGGTGCTTTCTGCCCTCAAAATTGCATTCCCACTGGTGGGTTTACGATATAAAAAAGGGAGTTACCTTTGCAGAGTGTGGTTCCCCCTTTAACAGGACATCCAAAAATGGAATTATTTCTTTGTCCCATACATGCGTGAACTCAGGTTCAGAGCATAGAATTAACATATTCCATAAACTCCGGTATGGACGCCACATCGTGACCCCAAACAATCAAGAGGTCATCGATGTAGCCCATACCAGAGCATACAGTTTTCCAAATGGGTTACCAATGTCAAAAATTGCCTGTTTTCCCACCACGCCATGTAGAGGTTTGCGATGGATTGGGAAGAAGTTTGCCCCCATGGGTACTCCCATTCATTGCAAAAAAGTAATTGCCATCAAATTTAAAGTACCCGTGTTTCATGAGGAAATCCACACTCTCCAATAGGAATAATTTTAATCCCTCATCGTATTGGCTGTATTTATTAAAATGGTATTTTAGGGCTGGCAACACCTGTTCCTGAGGTATATTTGAGTAAAGACCAACACATCTAAAAATCACCCATGTGTATTGGGGCGACCATGTGAAATCCTGAAATGCCTGCAGTACCATTTTGCTGTCTTTTAAATATCCAGGGGATGTATGTACTAAGGCTGTAGATAACTAACAACAAAAGTGCTTTTGTTTCTCTGTATAATTATTCCGACTAGATACAATCGGTCTTAATCCTGGAGGGAATTCCTTTTTGTGTATCTTGGGGATACCATAGAAAATAGGGGTTTGTGGTTTCCTTTATTTCCAAATATCTTTTTATTTTCTCATCTATTTGGGCCCCCAGAAGTATCCCTCCCTCTAAAAGTTTAAAATTTTTTTTTAAATGCACTCCCGGGGTTTCTTTTAATTTCCGGTAAATATTTGTGTCGTTCAAGATATTCATACATAATTGTTTATACAAGACAGAATCATTTTAACGGTTGCCCCTCCCTTATCCGCTTTCTTTATTAACCAGTTAAACATTTTCCTTTAGTTCTTTTATTGCTTGTTTTTCTTTAAACTGATGTTATATTTTCTTTTATTACATATAATTATACAAATTTTTTTCATTTATTAATTTTCTTTGATTCTCGTCCATAGTGGCCTGGAAAGCATCCATAGCCACTGAGCGAGATTTTAGCGGATAAAATGAGGGTCACCGATTTAATTTTACATCATGAAATTAGGAGCCCTGGGCGGAAATGAATTCTAAACGAAATGGAAAACGTTTAAATTTAGGAAAACCCTTCGGTTCCGGACCATGTCCCCCTCCTTTGGTTACTTCGGGTGGAACAAGTGTGCTTTTATTGGGGAATTAAAATGGCTTCGCAAATTCCCATTTGCGTACTTGGGCTCACCTGGAGGAAAAAAGGGGCATCCTGCATGACATATCAAATGAACCATTTTAAAACCCGCGGGGTTTCTTTTGGACTCAACCGACTTAATATAGCAGCTCTTCCCCTAAACCACACTCCTCTCAATTAGACGAATAGGAAGGTGCTGCGGGGTGGGGGATGGGTTTTGAGAACCCGATTTTTAATTACGCATTTTGTGGGGTGTCCAACTGTTAGAGAAAAAATTCCAATGGCCATTTCCCCGATTTTTGGTATTTGGTGAAACAGTTGGGTCCAAAATGCAAATTGTATTTTACCTTTCTACAAGTGATCAACCCCCTTCAGGGGTATTCAAAGGAAACCTTAAAGTTTTTAATTCAAATAAACTCCCCAAGTTTTGAAGCTTTGGGGTTCATTCGAATTTAATCAGGGGTTATTAAAAGGTTTTTTTGTGGTGTTGCTGATAAAAAAAAGGGGTTTCCTTTCAAAAAAAAAAATATTAAATTTTTTTTTGGGTAAGCCTAATTAAAGCAAAGAAATTAAACTGTATTTTGTTTGTTGGCTAAAAAAAATAAGCAATTGGTTAACCCCGCAAAATAGTTTGTGCGGTCTCAAAATTCCTTTGCCAAATTCTATGGGTTAAATTAAAAGCCGTTGTTTTGCTGTTTGCCCCGTCAATAAGGGGCTTTTTAAAGCCAAAAATATAATAAAAAATTTTTTTTTGGGTTAAAACCTAATTATCAAAGTTCAAATTAAAACCCCAAAACTGTAACTCTTTTGTGGGAGAAAACACGCAATTTTAAAACCCCCAAAAAAGAAAAAATTTGGTGCGGGCCCAATCTTTGGGAATTTAATCCAGGGGTTAATTAAAGCCTTGTTTGCCTTTTGGTTTTATGGACAAAAAAACCTTTTTTAAGCCAAAAAAAATATTTTTTTTGGGTGTGTACCAACATGAATAAAGGAAATGAGCTTAGACCACATGGGACCGGACCTTTAACCCCTGATGAAGCCAGTTTAGCTGGTGAAACATGTTGGGGAGGTCAGACATGACATTTTAAATTGTGATTTCTCACCTCTGTCTACAAGTGTCACCCACTGCAGAGGGTATCACAAGGAAACCTTATATGTTTTATGTCCATTAGATTAGGGATGACTGCCCAAGTAGAATGCTTGGGATCCCTTACTGGAGTTAGTAAATTACTGTATATGTAAGGTTTTCCTGTTAATTGGTGGTGTTCCACCAGACTCGATAATAGAAAAGGAGTTATGCCTTCAGAAGTAGAAAGGGATACATTGAGAGGTTAGAAATCAGGTTTTTAAATAGTGTGTATAGAGGTTAAGTGTTATACATAATAAAAGTTACGTTTTAGTGTTTTATAGATTTAGAACTGATAGAGTTTAAGTTTGCCTATGGCAAAATAATAAATATAGTGCAATATTATTCGGCCCCTTTACTTTCAGTGCAGCAAACTCACTCCAGAAGTTCAGTGAGGATCTCAGAATCATCCAATGTTGTCCTAAATGTCTGATGATGCTAAATATAAACCACCTGTGTGTATTCAAGTCTCCGTATAACTGCACCTGCTCTGTGATCGTCTCAGGGTTCTGTTTAAAGCACAGAGAACATCATGAATACCAAGGAACGCACCAGGCATGTCCGTGATAGTGTTGTGGAGAAGTTTAAAGCCGGATTTGGATACAAAAAGATTTCCCAAACTTTAAACATCCCAAGGAGCACTGTGCAAGCGATCATATTGAAATGGAAGGAGTATCAGACCACTGCAAGACTCGGCCGTCCCTCTAAACTTTCATCTCAAACAAGGAAAAGAATGATCAGAGATGCAGCCAAGAGGCCCATGATCACTCTGGATGAACTGCTGAGATCCACAGCTGAGGTGGGAGAGTTTGTCCATAGGACAACAATCAGTCGTACACTGCACAAATTTGGCCTTTATGGAAGAGTGGTAAGAAGAAAGCCATTTTTTAAAGAAATCCATAAAAAGTCTCATTTAAGGTTTGCCACAAGCCACCTGGGAGACACACCAAACATGTGGAAGAAGGTGCTCTGCTCAGATGAAACCAAAATCCAACTTTTTGGCCACAATGCAAAACAATGTTTGGCGTAAAAGCAACACAATTCATCACCCTGAACACAACATCCCCACTGTCAAACATGGTGGTGCAGCATCATGGTTTGGGCCTGCTTTTCTTCAGCAGGGGCAGAGAAGATGGTTAAAATATATGGGAAGATGGATGGAGCCAAATACAGGACCATTCTGGAAGAAAACCTGTTGGAGTCTGCAAAAGACCTGAGACTGGGACAAAGATTTATCTTCCACCAAGACAATGATCCCAAACATAAAGCAAAATCTACAATGGAATGGTTCACAAATAAACGTATCCAGGTGTTAGAATGGCAAAGTCAAAGTCCAGACCTGAATCCAATTGAGAATCTGTGGAAAGAGCTGAAAACTGCTGTTCACAAACGCTCTCCATCCAACCTCACTGAGCTCGAGCTGTTTTCCAAGGAAGAATGATCAAGAATTTCAGTTTCTCGATGTGCAAAACTGATAGAGACATACCCCAAGCGACTTGGAGCTGTAATTGCAGCAAAAGGTGGCGGTATAAAGTTTTAACTTAAGGAGGCCGAATAATTTTGCACGCCCCACTTTCAGTTTTTGATTTTTCAAAAAAGTTTAAAATTTCTAATAAATTTCATTCCACTTCACAATTGTGTCCCACTTGTTGATTCTTCACAAAAAAAAAATTATATCTTTAAGTTTGAAGCCTGAAATATGGCAAAAGGTTGAAAAGTTCAAGGGGGCTGAATACTTTCGTAATTCACTGTATATAGTTCAAATCAACCCCCTTTTTCCATTTTACAAATAGAAAAATATACATAATAAAAAAGTTACACATAATTGGTATCTCCGCTTCCGTAAAAGTCCAATCTATTAAAATATAACATCATTTATCAAGAACGCTGAACACCGTAGAAGAAAAAATATTCCAAACCCCAAAATTGTGGGTTTTTTGGTCATTTCAGGTCCCCTAAAAATTGGAATAAAAGTGATCACAAAAGTCGCATCTATTCCAAATTGGTACCAATAAAAAAGTACACTTCAGGCTGCAAAAAGTACACCCTCACTCAGGTCCATAGGTGGAAGTGCAAAAAGTTATTGGTCGCAGAAAGTGGTGCTGCGGCGCAAATTTCAAAAATAGAAAATGTTTGGATTTATTTTTAGGGTTCCGTATCATAACACAAACCCTACATGTTTGGTATTGCCGGAATCATATCAAACTGCAGAATACACAGCACACATTATTTATATCGGAGACTGAATGCTATAAAAACCTGCAAACCTGGTGCAAGTATATATTTTTTTCACATTCTGACCCACTTACAATTTTTTTGCGGTTTTCCAGTATATTATATGGTATGGTGAATGGCACCATTAGAAAGTACCAAAGTATATAGTCTTCAGCAGCACAGCCTAATCAACGGCTTATGGATGCAACACCTTCAGCCCCCAAATTCATGGATTCAAAAATATCCAATTTAAGAAAACAGCCTCCAGCAGTGCATCGGCACTCACTAGGGATTCCAGAGGTCTCAATTCAACACGAGTAACTGTGGTGCCCCCTGGCTACAGCACTTGTAGCTATGAGTGCATCCCAGGCAACCTAATAGCCTACAAAGGACTGTGTAAAAATTCCAAGCTCTAAAAGAGCAGCATCTACAGTGTTGTGTGACTTACAGAAGTATAAACACACTTCAGTGCCTATAACAATAAAGGGAGCATGATCCCAATAGCTAAGTGACTTACATACAACAGAGTGCAATGTTTCTCTGCACTCACTTCCGAACTGTTCATTCTCACTAGATCATATCTGTAATGAAGGGGACAGTACAAATAAGCACTTTGTATTACCTAAATCATTAAGTATAGCAGCTATTAGCTAATCTATGTGTTCTACAACTAAACCTGCAGCCTGGGATTGGGCCACATCCCCTTTGCTGTGATTGGCTGCCTAATATTTAGTTCAACCCCTTGGACATGACACGCCCCTATTATGGGATACACCTCCTATGCTGTGATTGACTGCAGTGTGCTCTCTCTGCTTACTCCACCATGTAGTGTGTGAAACTGAAAGCTTCTCTCCCAGGGACGGCTCTGATTTGAAGGATCTGGGCAATGCTAGATTCACTCCGCCCACCCATATAACACACATATAATACACTCTGCTGGACACAATGACAAGATGTGACTTTCTGAAACATTAGTGGGCTGTATGTGTACTGGTTACACGGATTGGAGCCTGGGAGGGAGGTGACAGCTCTTCAGGAAGGAGAACTGAACACTGCAGGGAGTCTGCATAGCTGTGACATCTTCTCTCTTCCCCTGCTCACACAAAATTATGATGATGACTCAGGAGGGAGCAGGAAGGAGGTGGGATGATGTCAAAACTCTTCAGTGAGGGGAGACATGCTCCTGGATCTGAAGCTGTATGACAGAGAAAATGTGAAAGCCTGTGGTGAGAATAACCCTTTAAGTCCCATATAGTGTGAATAAGCCCAATCTAAATAGACCAGCAATTTCACCAAAGGAGAACCTTATATACTCACAAAATAAACGGGCTGATAGTAAATAGAGCCCCTATACTGAGTCATAATGGTACCTGCAGCAAAACTGAATAAGAAAAAAAAAACTTTTTAAACAAAATATTCAAATATTTTATTAAATATATAAAAAACACACAAATGAAAAACATAATAATATCACAGTTTTCAATGTTTAATAAAATATTTGTATATTTTCTTTAAAAAGAGTTTTTTTTTTTTTATTTAGTTTTGCTGCAGACACCATTGTGCGCAAACTGATGTATTATGTTTATAGATTTCTATGGCCATGTGAACAGGCCACATCCCTTTTTTCTAGATATGTGACCATTGTTTTGAAGCCTCCATTATTCCCTATCTCCATCTTGTAATTTTATTCTGAAATAGCAAATGCTTTCCTATCAAAATTTCAAATTGCTGACATTTCAGATAAATAGAAAAACAGCTAATTCTCATCTGTACCAGACCGCATTTTGATTACAGCTCGCTTTTTAGATGTCTATCCACACAGCACTGGCTCAGAGATATGTCAGACATAAAACAGCGTTAATAAAAAAGACAACGTCGCGCTTTGCATGTCAACCAGTGTATGTGAGAGAGAAGGTTAAGAAAATTCACAGCACATGTAAAATCCTATTACTTCTGCTCACATTTGAAGCTTCAGTTTAAAACTGCAGTCAAAGCTCATTCTCCAAACAGATTACAGTTTTCTGAGACACTTTTGTCCCTGAGGGCCTGAAGATTGCATTTGCTTTGCAGTCTGGAATAATAACCCTGTTTCTTTTATAAGACACACTGCTGCTGCACGTAAAGGTTATAAGGAATTTAGTCCTCTACTACAGCCATAACTAAATTTCAAAGGAAGCTCTCTCTCAGTTGTAAGTAGGAACAATTCAGGTCCACGGAAGGGTTAGTAGCCACAAAAAGACATTCATGAAGCATGGTGTATCAAGCTGCACAAGCCGTTACACATTTTTGGCCTTCCTAGTTCTGTACATACAGATGTAGAAGCAATAAGGGTCACCACTTATAGGGGAGAAAGATGTTTATTGAACTTCAAAATGTGTGTGAGGATAATATCTATAGTTTTATATTTATAAGATTTTGCATATACTCTTTGGGCGACATGTATGATCGGGCTTTACGCCTGTTTTTTGGCGTATACTGTGCCTCCCGGCCCGAATCCCGTTGTCGGACGCGGGGATGCGATGTTAGGCGCAGCGTTCGCCACTTTCAGCTGCGCCCCGCATGAAGGGGCGGACAGTGGACGCGGTGTGGCCGCGGGGTAGGCGTTCCGGGGCGGGACGCGGCGCGCTCGAAAACTCCGAGGCATGTACGATGGCGAGTCGACAAAGTGCGGCGCAGTGCAGCGCTCTGCAGCTCCGACAGTCAGACCTAGTTTATTTTGGTCTAAATGCTCCGGCAGAGGCGAAGTGAAGCAGGATCGGAACATGCGAGGAAACATAGAAGATCGCTACACAAATCTCGGCGCTCCGCTCCGTGCAGCAGGAGTATGATTCCGAAAATATTGCCTTCATAAAGGCGGAAAACAGTGTCAGAAAAGAGCTGAACTTAAAAAATAAACATAATTAAAAAAAAAATCACTTTCCTAAACTCTAGAACGGCGCAATATCAAGAATTGTGATATTGTAAATTGCCGGGACATACAGTAATTCAAATTCTGAAACCTATTCTCATTGGTCGGCATAAACCGGCCAATCAGAATAGGAGCGACAGTGAACCATTAAAACCTATGGGGAAGGATTGACCAATCAGAATCAAAGGCGGGACAGTTCAAAATACAGTAAAAATGGTGAAAAGAGCTGATTGGTTAAGCTACCGGGGACTTGGCTAGCTCAGCCAATCAGAGTAGGAGCGACAAAGACCCATTATATCCTATGGAGAAGTTTGGACCAATCAGAATAGGAGCGACAGTGGCCCATTCTAACCTATGAAGGAGTATTAACCAATCAGAATAGAAGTGACAAAGTCCCATTATATCCTATGGAAAAGTTTGGACCAATCAAAATCAAAGGCGGGACAGTTCAAAATACAGTAAAAAGACAGAAAAGAGCTGATTGGCTGAGCTAGCGGGGGCTTGGCTATCCCAGCCAATCAAAGCGCGAGCTACTTCTCCCATTATAGTCTATGGAGAGATGAGAAATCTCGGCGCTCAGCGCCGTGCGGCATGAAGTATTAATAAAAAAAATTATTTTTATTAAATGTAAAACATTATCAGATAAAGAGCCGAACCCTTCTTTACAAATAAAGCAGTTAAAAACCCGAACAATGCGTTTGTCGCTGAGACCGGCGCTACATAGGGAATTGCAATAGAGAGAATTGCCGGGAAATACAGTAATTCAAATTGTTTAAGCTATTCTCATTGTCGGCATAAACCAGCCAATCAGAATAGGAGCGACAATGTCCCATTAATAAACCTATGGAGGAGAATTGACCAATCAGAATAGGAGCGACAATGTCCCATTTATATCCTATGGAGAAAAATTGACCAATCATATTCAAAGGCGGGACAGTTTCAAATTACAGTAAAAATGCAGAAAGTAGCTGTTTGGTTGAAGCGGCGGGGGCTCGTCCAGCTTAGCCAATCAGAGCGCGAGCTACTTTCTCATAGAGTTCTATGGGTAAAAGAAATTCTGAGCGCGCTCTGTGATTGGCTAAGTTAAAAGAGCGCCATTATTTGGACCAATGGAGAGCGAGCGACGCTCCTAGGGTTTTCTTAATGCAATCTGAAATAAAACTGTACATGGCCGAAATCAAATTAATAACACTACAGAAGTTGTACCGATGTGTATATAAAACGAATGATAATATGGGGGTAACGGAAAAAAATATTAAATCAATAAAATCATGTTTACTTCTTTATTTTCGTTGCACCCATACTATTGATCCTTGGCTAACGAAAAATTTTTAGGTTTCAGCTCTTTTCCTGAGAATTTTGAACGCCTTTATAAAGGCGATTTTTGATTCATACTCCGCACCGACATCTGGAATGATTTCTCGCTGTTCCAGCCTGTCTTGCATCGGAACTGTTTTTCGGCGCAGTCCCGCACGGCGCCTAAGTCCAGTACTGCGCCCATGTCCCCCGCACTGTGCCCCACACACACTGGCGAGGCGAAGGGAACTTTTGCCCGCATGTACGAGCGCACCGCCTTGGACGGCGAATCTTAGGCGCAGCGCCGCACTGCGCCTCAGTCCCCGCACTGCGCTCCACACACTGGCCAGGCGCGGCGGACTTTTCCCCGCATGTATGACCGCACTACCTCCGGCACCGAATCATAGGCGCAGCGCCGCACTGCGCCTCAGTCCCGCACTGCGCCTAACACACAGGTGATGCGCGGCGGACTTTACATAGGATGTATGAGCGCGCCCCGGCCCCGACATAAATCAGGCGCAGATTTCGCTGGGAAACTGGCGGAAAGGTGCGCCCCGACCCGGCGAGATTCATACATGTCGCCCTTTGTGTGCTTTTCATCAAACTTTGAAGCACTCAGGTCTTTGGAATGTTAATAGACATGCCCCTACCCCCTCCTCCAATGATTGGAAACACATGGCCTGGAGGTATAGACATTTAAAGGAATAAAGTTTCTTTGTTTCAGTGAGTAAGGAGGTGGCCATATGGAAATTAAACTTTCAACCAGCATATAAGGAACTAGCTATGTTTTAAATTGATTGGCTAAATGTATTCTTGTAGGAGAAGGGGGTCTATAAAACCATGAATTGCAGTAGGAGGGGGTAGACATTCTTGAGCATATGCAATAATGTTATATATGCTTTTTTTCACAAGCAGGAGTGATAACTCCAATGGTAATTTTACCCAACCCCATATTTTTTCAAAACCGGTACAACATCTGAAAGGCATTAACTCAATTTCTATTCTTTTTTCTCCTATTTGAAAGTTCAAGAGCCATGACAGTGGGATCTGTCTGAATTGTAAATTTAAATTATCAGGCCTCAAAGAAATAAAAATATTGTGCAAAACCATTCAAGAAATTGGGGAACATGTAGAAGGTTTTCATTTATCTAGCATCAATGAAACATTTAATTTTTATTGTTCATGTTTCTAAACTCGACACTTATAAATTTTCGAAAACGCCAAAAAAAAAAAAAAAAACTGACAAGTTTCTAGCCGCACTAGGTTGGAATGTAATGCGTAAAAAATAAGTCAAAAGCTAAAATAACACTCTTTATGTATAACTAACTTTGCACTTGGATTTAGGATATTAAATTTGCCGCAAATGTAAGTAATTCAGGTCAACCTGAAATAAATGTTGGTGAAATCATCAAATAACTGACCCTAACCCTAAGCTGTGGCTAGCACTAAAGTTTCTTTTATGCTTTTTTAGGGGTTAATTTAACAATCTGCTATGCTTCCAATGTGTTGTTACTTCTGGTTACCATAAAATTGGGGTAATTGATATATCATTGTGACTGGAAGTGATTGGAAGTAACTCCACAGCAGGAGTATACACCTCCAAATGGTAAGGTTGTCCCAACCCTCATTTTTTCAAAATTTTGGTACAACCACTCTTGAACCAGGCAGCAACTCATTCAAGCTTTCTCTAGTGAAAGTTCAAGAGCCATGACAGTGGGGGATCTGTCTGAAATTGCCTAGATTAATATAGCAAAGTGCCCAAACTGAATATAAAATATTGTGGAGGAACTCATTCAAGCAACACTTAGGGCGACATGTATGAAAGGGTTTTTCACCCTTTTACTGACATACAATGCACCTAACGATGTCTAATGCGCTTAATGTATGTGTTAGGCGCATTGTTCGTAAGACTCGACACTTATATGAATGTGGTTCGGCAAAACTAGGCACATTACTCCTTCGAGAGGCAGACCTATTTCAATTTGGTCTGCCTGAACCTGAGGAGTCGAAGTGAATCTAGATTTGCTGTAAGGGATAAAAATGTCCAATATTTCTCAACTTACACCAGTATAATAATGAAAAGTAATATATTATAATTATCAAACTGTATAAAATTTTATTATTTAAATTTAATGAAAAATGCTGTTATGTAAAATTAATATAAAAGTATATAATATCCCCAAAATATAGAAATATCTCCTATAAAATATATTTAAAATTCATAGAATCTTAAACTAATGTTTTATTAAATAACCCACTGATCATGTTGTTCAGATTTTTTATATTTTACATTTTTACTATATTAAAATATTATATTTGCAATTTATTTTTGCTGCTCTCACCCTTTATTCCACCTATGGGAAGAGCCAGCAAAGCACAGATATTGCAGAGACCTGTGGTCCACTAAGCAGGTTCAGAACCATAGTTTCTATTCACTGACATGCTATTCTAATGACTTTTCTCTTATTTCCAGTCTGTCTATAAACTTTTTACATGTTAGGCACTTTACTTATGCGCCTAAGTTCCGTAATGTGCTAACACATAGGCGAGGCGCATCGAACTTTACACATCATTTATCAACACACAAAAACAACTTTCATACATCAGGTGCATTATACACTGAAAATGAACCGCTTCAAAGCCCCTTTCCTTCATACATGCCCCTTAAGGCCTTTTTTAAAATGGAATGGCAAATAATTGGTTTTATGCCGGAACACGGGGGTTTTGTCCGATTTTTGTGCTGTTCATCTTGAAAAAAGGTCATGTTCCACATTTCCCGGGGACAAGCGAGTTCTCCGGGGTAACGATGGCCCCCCGCGACGAACACCCGCTCGATGACCTACGGGTTGGGCAGGCCCTTTCTCCACTGCAAACTGGGGCAAGTTGGCGCCGACATCCGTTTGGCGCCCAACTCCACGGTCTTCTAACTGGGGGGCAGAGTCTTCCCCGTGGCCCCACCTGTTGGTTCAGGGTCGCTCCAGGTCCGCGCGCTGGGACTCCCTTCCTCCTGGCGGGTAAAGGGAAACTGCTCACGGGACTCCCAAACTTGGTTTCTGCTGAGGAGCTGGGTATGTCCTCCCCCCCACCTTCCCCCCAACCACGGCGTAGTACGTGACGCTGAGGAACCCCCCCCCGTCAGACCGTCAAGGGGGGACGATGCCACACTTGGGCCCAGGGGGCCAAACTCCCGGGAGGATTTCCCAAGTATTTGATTTGCCCCCCAAATGGGGGAAAAAGGCCCCCATTTGGCCCAGACGAGGGCCCCAATAGGGGGGAGAGCCAGAATAACCCTCTGCCGGTGGGACATTCGGCTGTCACTAGCCAGGCAAATCGATGCTTTCGGGCCATCTGCAAAAGTGACTCCGAGGGGCTCCCTCCTCCTCTCATGTATACGCCACGGTGCTTGGGGTCAAACTCCTCGTCTTCCCCATCTCCATTACCTCCTCCGCTGCTCTGTCCTCCCCTCTTGTCACCCGGGTAGAAAAAACCCCTCATTTTTACCGACAAAAGCTTCGCTCTAATGTTCCCCCCTCTCCTCCCCTTTTTGTCCCCACCGGACCCTGTGGGCGGAGATGTAGTCCCACGTCCCGTCTTGCCCGAATTTTAGCATTGTCCAGGGCAGAAGCGTGGAATGATTATTCTCCCATAGTTGGCAACGACAAATAACGTGGCCTCCTCGAATGGCCCAACAAATGACAGGTGTTCCCTTTAGCTGCCACTGGCTGACATCAAAGTTTCAAGGGGAGTACCCTTCCACCTGGATCTCAAAAAAACATTTAATCCCTTTTTTGTTCTACAGTCAGTCCAACAGTGCAGGGAATTCCAATGAGTGTTTTTTTGGGGAGGGCCGTTTGCCGCTGAAAATCGAGGAGGGTGTTCCGGCTTTGTAGGAATGGATGAGTGCAGCACATTTTTTGCCCCCTTATCAGAAATTTTAAAGATCGGGGGAAGACATGGAAAATTTTTCCCAACCCAAAATTTAAAAACGTGCGCCAGAGGGGGGCATGGGGCCATCCCTCCTCGGTCAGCCGGACACCTGTTTTCTATTGTCCTACAGGTTCCCATTTGCAGTTGGCCGGGGGGAAAACCACCATGATTTTTTGCTGCATGACGGGGGCAGTTCCTCCCCTGTGTGAAATTTTCGGACACCGCGTTGGGCCCCAAAATTTGGTTGTGGGGGCATACTTTTGGAGGGTGAGATGGGGTGGTGGTGGAGGGGGGGGAGATGGAATTGGCCAGGAGCCGCGTTTGCAAAGTGGAGGAGGGGGAAAGCGGCGTTCCTGTCCAAAATTGTTGGGGTGCCTGGGGAGGAAGCACATTTACCCAGTGGGCCCTAAAGGACATGTACTGGGCCCTGCGTGTTCAGCTCCAAATCCGCGCTGCCGTGACCCTTTGGGAAAAAACCAAAGGTCAAGGGTGGGGCCCCCCTTCTGTTCTACTATTTATGAAGTGCTGGACGCCTTTTTGGAAAAAAATTTTGGCTTGAACCCCACTCGGCCGGCCAAAACAAATTTTTCTGAAGGTGCGGGGGTCCACCCCTTTGGAAAAGGGGGGACTGCAAATCCAACAACTTTGGGCAGGGCACGGAGTTTTGCCCTTGGATGGTTTGGGCGATTTCTTTGTCTTTTTTTTAATCGCCTGCTGAACGAATGCTGGCCCATGAGTAGGAGGAGCGGAGAGGAGCACTGGACCGGAGTGATGGCAAAGGAAAAAGTCCCCTTTTGCAAGGTGGTGGAGCCGACTGGGCTCAATGGCATGGTGCCACTGGGCGCTGCTGTTTCTTTGGGATGGCAGGGGGACCACCCATCTGACCACGGTTTTCCCCGGCCCCGGACGGTGACGCTGCTTTTGTTGACGCAGGGGCCATGGTGCCAACGTTGCTCCCCGCACGCTTCAATTTGCCTAACAGATTCTAAAATTATCCAATTCGGCTGCTCGGTGTCTTGGAAAGAACTGCCACCGCCCAAACATCTGTTTTACGCCAACCTCTGCCCTGAGAACTACTACCGCCGCTGCCTCGCTGAGCCCCTCTCCCCCATTATACTTTGCGCCTCTGCAAAAAAGCAGGGAATTTGGGCCCCTTTCTTTGTGCCCAAATGTGCTGACTGCCCCCTCAAATTTTTCATCCTCGCTAAAGTGCCACTGACCCAGACCACTAGTAGACCTCTGGGTTTAGGGGAACGGATGGGACAGAGGGGGTTTAGGCAGGGGAGGGCCGTGCCCGCTCCCAGGGCCCTGCCAACTAAAGGGTTGTGTCTGCGTTCCCACCACTCTTGGCTGGGGTGGTCAGATGTCATCGGGACGAAGTGGATGACCTAGCAACCAATCAAGAGCCCCTTTGGGTTTCTGGGCAGCACACGGTGCTAGATGACAGGGCAGTTTTTTGGCCCCTTTTTTTTTGGCGGTGAAAAAGAGGTTTTTTTTAGGGGGACCACAACAGCAGAAACAAGTTAATTAACCCTGGATGTAAATTGCACAAAAGATTTAGCAACCAAAAACTATGCTTTGTAGCGTGTCAATGGCGTGTATTTTATT
>JAODAL010038275.1:0-39413 GCA_025379985.1 Phyllomedusa bahiana
TATTTTAACAAAAAGGGCCCTACCCTAAAATAATTACTTTTAAATGGCCAAATCTTTTAAAAATTTTACGAGGGCCATAAACTATTTTAAATTTAAAACTACGGGGGGGCCCTATTATTAAAAAAATGGGTACAGGAGGCCATATCTATTAATAATTTTAATTAAAAAAGGCCTCCCTTTTCTATTTATTATTTTTTTAAGGGGGACCCCAAAACTTTTGTATTTATTTCAAAAAGGGGGGCCTTTTTATTAAAAAATTACTACAGAGGGCCCCTTTCTATTTTAATTTAAAGACTACAGTGGCCAAACGATTAATAATTAATACAGGGGGGGGGATATTATTTTTTTAAATTTCTAAGAGGGGCCCTATCTTTTTTTTTCTTTTAAAAATATTTTTATTTTTTTTTCAAAAAATAAAAAAAGAACCCAAACCCTTGTTTCCCGATACAGATAAAAGGTAATGGTATATTTTAAAGTACAAAGGGGTTAAAATTTTGGGGGAACATTTCAATACCTTTAACCCATCGGTGATTATGACCCTTCGCATCTTTAAATTTTACAGAGCTCTGGTATTTCCCTTTTAATTTTGAAAACATGCTATCAATTTAGCAAAAGGTGAAAAAAATTTAAAGGGACGTGCCCAGCCCGTACATAACGCTTTTTTGTCCTGGGATGACATAAGCATCAAATTTAAAAGGGAAAAAATTAAAATCTTAACCTTTAAACAGGTCACCAACCCTAAATACCTAAAAATTTTCCCCCAGAGGTTCGTATTAGTGGGTAAAATTTTAAGACCCTACCCCTCACCGGCCTTTATTAAGGGGGTACCCATGCTAGTTTTAAAGGGTTGGACCCCCTTTTCCCCTTTAGGGAAATGCCCCCAATTCTTCGTGGCATAGATCAACAAAGGGGCTGGAAGCATTCCAGGGGTTTGGTCCTTTTTGAAAATGATGGATCACCCAAAAAAGGGGTTGCCGAGATTTGGGGGGCTGACATATGGGTGCGAATCTTCCCCTTCCCCACAACCCAAAAAAATGCTCTATTGGATTGGATCTGGTGACTGTGGAGGATTTTTTAGTACAGGGAATCATTGTCCTGTTCAAAAATCCCGCTGAGATGATTCCAGGGTTTTGAATTTTCGCTTATCCTGCTGAAATAGCCCGATGTTGGGTCTTGTGGTAAAAAAGGGTTGGACAGGGTCGCAAAATACCAGGTGGGCTGTGGCTTGCAACGATGCTCAATTGGTACAAAGGGGCCCCAAAGAGTGCCAAAAAAATTTTTTTCCCCACACCATACACCACCACCACCACCTAACCGTTGATAAAAGGCAGGAGGATCCATGTTTCATGTTGTTGCGCCAAATTCTGCCCCCCCTCCCCGAATGTCGCGCGAAATTGAGACCATAGCCCAGGCAACTTTTTTCCCAATTTTCTACTGCCAATTTCGATGAGGGGGGGAAAATTTTGGAGCCTCAGTTTCCTGTTCTTGCTAAAAGGGAGGGGCACCCCGGTGGGCTTCGCTGCTGTACCCCTCGCCTCAAAGTTTCCCGTATGGGTTCAAGTGCTCTTCTGCCTACCTTGGTTGTAAGGGGTGGCTATTTGGTCACTGTTGCCTTTCTATCAGCTCGAACCAGTTTGGCCCCTTTCCCTTTTCCCCTGGGATCAAAAAGGCATTTCCGCCCCCAGGACTGACGCTCACTGGGTGTTTTTTTTTTTTTTCGGACCATTCCTGTAAACCCTAGAGTTTGGGTTTTGCGTGAAAATCCCCGGAATCGCAGTTTCTGAAATACTAGACCAGCCCCTTTGGCACCAACAACCATGCCACGTTAAAGGCACCAAAATCCCTTTCTTCCCCTACTGTGCTCGGTTTGAACTGAGGAGATTGTCTTTACCTGTCTAATGCCTAAAAACACTGAGTTGCCGCCATGTGATTGGCTGATTAGAAATTAAGTGTTAACGAGCAAGTTGGACAGGTGTACCTAATAAAATGGCCGGTGAGTGTTATCGGTCATAAGATCCAGTCTGTCTGGATAGATGATGGCCCTATCTTTGTGGCCCCCAGGGGTCTAGGTGGGGTTCCCACGTAGGCGTGAGGTAAAAATTTTAAGTACCCCCAATGTATTGGTAAATTTCCCTTAATACCATTTGGTCATTTTAAAGGGGGTTAAAGTGTTTAATTTTCCTTGTTAAAAACCCCCTTAATGAGGGGGTCCATCGAGTAAAAAAAATTTTGGTTTGGGGGATGTTTTGTGTATTTGTTTTAAACCGGTCCATGTGAAGGTAGTGTTTTACCTGGGATATGATTCCCTCTGGAGGGTATGCTGATTAAAGCCAGTTGCTAGCAAGGCCTTTTTTGGCCAACAAATAATCTGTGCAAGGCAAAATTTTGGCCCCTTGGGAAGGTCGTAAATAGTAGGGTTTTGGGGCGTTAAGGGGGGTGCAAATTTCCCTGGGGTTTTCAAGATTGTCACCAGGGTTTTCCAGAGGTCTGAGTTTTGGGACAAAAACATGTTGTATCATATCATTTTGGGGCCCCTGACATTTGGGACATGCCAAAAAATGGTTGGGAGCAGGGGATGGGGGGTATATCAACCCGAAAATAGTTTATGTAAAAATTTAAAGTGCGACCTGCCTTTTTTTCATTTGTGCCAAATTTTTCAGGTAATTCCAGCCTTTTAGGTGACAACGGTATTTTTATATCCGGAAAGATCTTTTCCCCCAACGGAGAATAGCTTATCTTTCCCCCGTTTGTAATTCGTTCCCTCAAATTTGTAAATAGATGATAGGGGTGAAAGGCCGTAACGGGCCTAAGGCTTTGCGAACGATTTAAGGAGGCCCCCTTTTTAGCAGTAACTTGCTTTTCAGAAAAACTCAGGATTGGGCCCTGGTTGGAAAAAGGCGGCAGGGACCTGGTAGGTTACCTGTAACTCCGGAAAACTGAACCTGTGATATTGCCCTCCGTTTGTCAAAAGGCCCCACCAAACACCCTTTGTTTTCCCCCTTTTAAGGTGATGTTCCCCATCCCTTGACAGAAACCCGGGGGACCTAATATGGGCATATGTTTACCCGGATCATTGGTAAGTTAAATAGCTTCCGAACCCCCAGGTTTTTATGGTGTCCCTCATCAAAACGGGAATAATGTTCTTTTGTAATTACTTCTAGTGTGAAATAGGGCCGTAAGGTCCCAGGGGGGCGGCTGGCGGGCTCTAGGGCATAATTCAAGTAGTGGGACGTTGCTTCACCCCAATCACTGAAATGTCTGAAGAGAAAGCAAGATTGTATTTGCGGTGTGGTAGTTTTTCCCCCCCCCCCCCCCCACCACACCCTTCTAGGTAGCTGAGTTCATATAGCAATCCTGGGCCCCTTTTGGACGCCCAAATAAATCGCAAAAAGTTGATGTTAGTTTTTTTTAGGTCTGAGGTTTAAAAAAGGGGATGTCTGTAAGGGATAGGGGTTGGGGGAAATATCGTTCAAGTGACATTTGCCAAATGAGGGGGAAGTTCCCCATCTATGCATTTCCCCCTGATGTCTTAGTATGAGGGGGGGATAGTTCAGATGATAAAGGGATTCTGGGGATTTGCCTAAGAGAATTCCAAGATATTTGATAGAGTGTTTTGCTATGGATAAAGGGTAGTTCGAGTCCAAGGCCCACTGGGGTTTATTAGTGAGTAGGGTTAACAATTCCAATTTTGACTCATTGACCTTGAACCCCGAAAAACCCCGAAAACCCATTTGGGGATTTTTCAGGTGTATGGGCCTTTTTCCCGGATGTTCTAGGAAGAAGATGACATCGTCAGCGAAGAGTGATAACTTTAATTCTTGGTTTCTGATCTTGACACCCTCGAATATATTAGATGAGATTAAGAATTTAGCCAAAGGCTCAATAGCTAGGTTAAATAGGTAAGGGGATAGAGGACATCTGCCTGTTTCCCCCCGCTAACGGAAAAGGGTGGGAAGAAAAAAGGTGGCATATTCTTCTACGGGGAATTTATACAGTGCTGATAAAAAGGTTCATTGGACCCCGGGCCCCCAATCTTGTCCAGGACCCGGTTCAGCCCTCCCCATCCACGCTGTCAAAAGCTTTTTTTCCCATCCCCGGTAATAAGAGTGAGGTGCGTGGATCGGGGGTTTCTTCTGACTTCGTCCGTACTGGGCACCCTTTCCCACATTCGTGACTGCTGACCTCACCTGGACAAAACCCACCTGATGTGGCCCTATTAATTTTGGGATATACTGGGCTAGACGGTCCGCCATAACCTTCGCTAATAGTTTGAGGTCAACATTTATTAGCGAAATAGGTCTATAAGAGGACGGCTGATGCAGGTCCTTGCCTTCCTTAGGAAGAATTTTGATGTGGGCGGTATTCATTGGGGTCATATCTATTAATAATTACTACAGAGGGCCATATCTATTATTAATTACTACAGAGGGGCCATATCTATTAATAATTACTACAGGGGGCCATATATATTATTAATTACTACAGAGGGGCCATATCTATTAATAATTACTACAGGGGGCCATATATATTATTAATTACTACAGAGGGGCCATATCTATTAATAATTACTACAGGGGGCCATATCTATTAATAATTACTACAGAGGGGCCATATCTATTAATAATTACTACAGGGGGCCATATCTATTAATAATTACTACAGAGGGCCATATCTATTAATAATTACTACAGGGGGCCATATCTATTAATAATTACTACAGTGGCCATATCTATTAATAATTACTACAGAGGGGCCATATCTATTAATAATTACTACATGGGGCCATATATATTATTAATTACTACAGAGGGGCCATATCTATTAATAATTACTACAGAGGGCCATATCTATTATTAATTACTACAGGGGGCCATATCTATTAATAATTACTACAGAGGGCCATATCTATTATTAATTACTACAGAGGGGCCATATCTATTATTAATTACTACAGAGGGGCCATATCTATTAATAATTACTACAGGGGGGCACATGTATTTCTAATAATTACAGAGGGGCCATATCTATTTCTAATTTTTTCAGGGGACCATATCTATTTCTAGTTATTACAGGGGGCCATGTCTATTTCTAATTATCACAGGGGGGCCATATCTATTTCTAGTTATTGCAGTTGGACCATATATATTTCTAATTATTACAGGGGGGCCATATCCTTTTCAATTATTACAGGGGGACCCTATCTATTTCTAATTAATACGGGGTGGCATATCTATTTCTTTAAACATAACTTTATTAGAGATTTGAGCAGTTAACGGTTATTCACAATACAGAGTGCAGTAGATTAAAACAATAGCAAAGTGTCCAAAATGGACACCAAACAGTGTAAATAAAACTATCGTGGATATTAAAACTTTGATCAAATTAGAAACAAAACGCCATCTTATATCTGCTGTTGAGAGGTATAAAAGAAAAGAATATAGGGACATTAGGAGCACAGCACTTGGAAGATAACCACAAGTCCCAGAGGGATTTCTTTTTATTACAGATGAATGGGGAATCAATCAGTCTAATTTCACAAGCGCAGTTCTTTCTGATTATTACAGGGGCCATATCTATTTCTAGTTATTACCAAGGGGCCATATCTAATTACTACGGGGGGTTCATATTTATTTCTAAAGACTACACGGGGCCATATATATATTTCTAATGACTACGGGTGACCTATAGATATTTGTAATGACTACGGGGGCATATATCTATTTGTAAAGACTACGGGGGCATATATCTATATATATACATATCTACAATGACTACAGGGGGCATATATCTCTATAATGACAGAGCTGATTACATATTTATATATATATTGTGAGACAGTGACAGGTGGCATTATTGACGGGAGATATATTTCTCCTAGAATGCTCTCCTATGCGGCGTTGGGGAGTATGTGGAGTAATGCGTGTCACCGAGAAGCCTGGTCTCGGTGAAGGGAAGCCGACAGTTTGTGGGTCGGCTTTTCCTGGAGTGGTCAAAGAGAAGGGCGGGTGGCCACTCCCACGCCCCAGGTGAGGCGGGACTCAGGCCTATAAAGCCTGGGTCTGCAGGCCAGCATGGAGTCTGCTGTATACTCTGTGTCTCAGAGGAAAGACCCCGTGCAAAAGAACCTTGCTGTGAATACTGAGCTGTACTAAGGACTAGTCAGGGACGACTTTGTCTAGTAAGAGCTCAGCCGAGCAGGTATTTATTTTCTGTTTGCCTGAAGCTAAGGCTTGTTTTTGTTTGTGTTTTTGCACCTGCTGAATAAACCCAGGCAACGCCTGGACTTGAACTAGAAGTTTGTGTCACTGTCTCTGTCCGCTGAAGCCCACGCTGCCTACCTGTTTGCTGGTCCCCCTCACATATGGTGCTTCGGATGCGGGCAACGGACACAAAAGAGACATACACACGTTTGACAGACGTTTTGCTGAAATCCCATGTCCTGGGTAAAAGCTGCAACAGTGTCTAAACCAGAGTCTGCAAACATGGATGAACTGCTGAAACAGTTAATCCAGGCCAACTCAAGCCTCCAACTGATGACTGCAAACCAGCAGAAGGTGCACGAGGAGGCCATGCGAGCGCAGGCTGAAACAAACGCTTTGCTGATAGAGGCCAATCGTCTCGCCTTGCAGGAGCAGCAGCACATTAACCGGCAGCTGCAGGAGCAAGTCCAAGCCGTGGCCCAAAGTGTGCAGAGGACGTCAAGCTCACTTCCCGCCACCCGTGCTGCGGTACAGACGTCCCTGCAGAAGATGACGCCCACAGACGACGTCGAGGCCTATCTGGCTGTCTTTGAACGGGTGGCTGAGCGTGAGAATCTACCTGTGCCTCACTGGGCTGAGGTGTTGGCGCCTTTTCTGACCGGAGAACCACAGAAGGCCTATTTTGACCTCAGCGAGCCGGATGCCAAGGACTATTCCAAGTTAAAGGCTGAGATCCTGGCCCGCTTGGGGGTAAACACCAACGTGCGGGCCCGACGTGTACACAACTGGACCTTCTCTAACCACCTGCCAGCCAGGTCCCAGATGTACGACCTGGTCCACCTTGTGAAAAAGTGGCTACGACCAGAGGAGTCGACTCCTGCGCAGATGGTGGAACTGGTTGTCCTGGACAAGTTCATCCGTTCGTTGCCCCCCAGAGATCCAGCGCTGGGTGGGATAAGGGAACCCTAAAGATGCCGAACACCTCGTCAGCCTCGTCGAGAGGTATAAAGCCACTGAGGACTTGCTACAAGCTGGGTCTTCTGGACGCTCCAACCCTAGGGAACAGCAAACCGCTGGGATGTCGGTAAGGCGGTCCCATATCACAAGGGGGTGAGAAGTGTCCCAAGGGGAGGTGGCTTAGAGGGAGATCATACGGCAGAGAGGAGAGGTCCCAACTGGGCAGTCCGTGCAAGGGCAGAGCCTCGGGGGGACCGAGGCCACATATTATGTTGGTGGTGAAGTGGGCCTGGGCATGTTGCTGCGAACTGTCCCCTTACACTAGAGCCCATGGACTGTGATACGGCTAGACGGAGGTCTTTGTTTGCCCGGCCGGTATGCTCTGCAGAGACTGTATTGGAGACTGATCACCAACTCAGATAAAGGTGAATGACTTTCCAGTGACAGCTCTACTGGACTCCGGAAGTTTAGTCACACTGGTGCATGCCAGCCTGATCGACCCCACATCCATCACGGGACGTGTTATTGGGGTCCTGTGCGTCCACGGGGACACCAAGGAGTACCCTACGGTTCTTGTGAAACTAGAGACTCCTTGCGGACTGGCCTCTCATGAAGTGGGCGTGGTTCGATCCCTCATGCAATAAACAGTTAGACCAATAGTAACTTCTTTTGCTGGTATGCTAAACGGGTTCCACCATCGGGGTTCTCCAAGCCCCACAATCAATGCTTTGTAAAGAGATATTGGACCCAAGTAAAATTTCAACACTTTAATGAAGTACTTTAAAACTAACATCCACATTCAGGCATTCAGCCGTGATATACAGCATAACCATAATTGGACGAATGGTAATAGCATATACTCAGCGTTAGGTTGCGACCTCCCGGTCGTTCAGAAAGTTCAAGGCAAAAGTCCATGCATTGATCTGGGAGACACCAGGGCCCAGAGCAGAGATGGCGCAGTGATGGAAACTAGCGCACACTCGGACGTGCAACGTTTCGGGGCAAGCTCCTCCCCTTCCTCAGGCACGAGCATATCAGTATACAGCCACTCCTTAAATAGGTAAGAGGGCGTTAGCTCCTACATCCTAACATCGTTAAAAAACAAAAACAAAAGGATACAAAGTATAAAATCATTATTAAGACATAACTGCAGGCAAAACAATGGGAGGTCATCCCATATTGTTACTTAGCCCAATTCAAAGGAAGACTCGCAAATTGAGGTTCTCGTTGAGGCCCCTCGGGGATAGTGACTCTAACTCTGTAATCCAATAAGCCTCGCGCTTAAGTAATTTATTGGCCAGAGATGTATTATCGTTACATATAACTTTCTCGAAAACGCACCAGCGCAATTCACACAAGTCATGCCGTGCTTCCGCGAAGTGTTTGGCCACTGTCGTTTCCCCATAAGTTTTTTTGGGGGGATCGCTTTCTTTAGATAAACTAGGCTCATCACTAGGGTTGTTCAATTTTTTTCTAAAGCTTCTAATGGCTGACTTATGTTCATTGATTCTGACTCTGATACATCTCGATGTCTGCCCCACATATACTCGCCCACAGGGGCACTTTAACATATATACAACCCCCTCACTTTCACATGTATGAAAGCCTTTGATTTTTACTTTATAGCCTTTAGAGGGGTGATTTATGAAATCACCTTTGAGAATCAATGAACAATTTGTACATTTCAAGCACGCAAAGGTCCCTGATCTTGTAGAGCTTAATAGCTTCTGTTTTTTCTTACTAGCCGGTTGTTTAAGATCCGCTGAGATTAGTTGTTCACCTAGGGTCCTACCTTTTCGGTACACCCACCGGGGTGCTTCCTTAAACAGGTACCCTACCTTCGCGTCGCTACGCAGTATCCCCAATATTTGGATATTGCCTGTTTAAATGAGACCGGGCATGTTTATCATAGGCAGATATGTAAGTGAATTGCTGGTCTTGCCTCGCCTTTTTATTTTTGTTGTTAGGTTTGAGGAGGTTTTCTCTAGGGATCAATGAAACATCCATTCCTATCTTCCTAAGCTCTATTTCATCATAGCCTCTATTTTTAAATCGGCATATCAGCTTCTCCAACGTAGCTAGGTATTTGGCGTCACTTGAGCATATTCGTCGGGCCCTTATGAACTGTGATTTGGCAATCCCCCTAAATGTCTGGGCCCGACGAATATGCTCAAGTGACGCCGAATACCTAGCTACTTTGGAGAAGCTGATATGCCGATTTAAAAATAGAGGCTATGATGAAATAGAGCTTAGGAAGATAGGAATGGATGTTTCATTGATCCCTAGAGAAAACCTCCTCAAACCTAACAACAAAAATAAAAAGGCGAGGCAAGACCAGCAATTCACTTACATATCTGCCTATGATAAACATGCAGGTCTCATAAAACGGGCAAACCCAAATATTGGGGGAAAATGCGTAGCGACGCAAAGGTGGGGTACCTGTTTAAGGAAGCACCCGGTGGGTGTACCGAAAAGGTAGGACCCTGGTGAACAACTAATCTCAGCGGATCTTAAACAACCGGCTAGTAAAAAAAAACAGAAGCTATTAAGCTCAAACAAGATCAGGGACCTTTGCGTGCTTGAAATGTACAAATTGTTCATTAAATTCTTAAAGGTGATTCTATAAACACCCCCTAAAAGGCCATAAAGTAAAAATCAAAGGCTTTCATACATGTGAAAGTAAAGGGGTTGTATAAAAGTTAAAGTGCCCCTGTGGGCGAGTATATGTTTGGCAGACATCGAGATGTATCGAGTCAGAATCAATGAACATAAGTCAGCCATTAGAAGCTTTAGAAAAAAATTGAACAACCCTAGTGATGAGCCTAGTTTATCTAAAGAAAGCGATCCCCCCAAAAAAACTTATGGGGAAACGACAGTGGCCAAACACTTCGCGGAAGCCACGCATGACTTGTGTGAATTGCGCTGGTGCGTTTTAGAGAAAGTTATATGTAACGATAATACATCTCTGGCCAATAAATTACTTAAGCGCGAGGCTTATTGGATTACAGAGTTAGAGTCACTATCCCCGAGGGGCCTCAATGAGAACCTCAATTTGCGAGTCTTCCTTTGAATTGGGCTAAGTAATAATATGGGATGACCTCCCATTGTTTTGCCTGCAGTTATGTCTTAATAATGATTTTATACTTTGTATCCTTTTGTTTTTGTTTTTTAACGATGTTAGGATGTAGGAGCTAACGCCCTCTTACCTATTTAAGGAGTGGCTGTATACTGATATGCTCGTGCCTGAGGAAGGGGAGGAGCTTGCCCCGAAACGTTGCACGTCCGAGTGTGCGCTAGTTTCCATCACTGCGCCATCTCTGCTCTGGGCCCTGGCGTCTCCCAGATCGATGCATGGACTTTTGCCTTGAACTTTCTGAACGACCGGGAGGTCGCAACTTAACGCTGAGTATATGCTATTACTATTCGTCCAATTATGGTTATGCTGTATATCACGGCTGAATGCCTGAATGTGGATGTTAGTTTTAAAGTACTTCATTAAAGTGTTGAAATTTTACTTGGGTCCAATATCTCTTTACAAAGCATCGATCCCTCATGCACACAGTGATTCTGGGGAGAGACTTCCCTTTATTCTGGGACTTGTGACAGAAACATGTAACATCGACTGTAGAGGTTAATAGTGATGTTAAGGTATGTCATGTTAACCCAGAACCTTTTGACCCTGATGCTATGACTCCAACAGTAGGGGTGACCACAGAGGGTTGTGATAATTTTCCCCTAGCAGTCCTGGCTGGTGAGTCTGAGGAGCAGGAGGAAGTGGCTGCTATGCCTGATTTAGAGGTCTCGCGGGATAACTTCGGGACGGCCCAGCTTCGAGATCCCACCTTAGCAAAAGCTAGGGAAAATGATAAGGTGGTAAATGGGGAGCCTCAGTACCCAGGGGCTGATACGGTGTATCCGCATATGGCAGTCACTCAAGACCTGTTGTACCAAGTTGACAAAATCCAGGGAGAGGTGGTGGAGCAACTGGTGGTACCCCAGCCCTATCAGAGAATGGTCTTAGACCTTGCCCATAAACACTTGCTGGGAGGGCACTTAGGCACTGAAAAAAACAGAGAGCGCATACTTCAGAGGTTTTTCTGGCCAGGGATGTATACTGATGTGAAGCGGTACTGTGAGTCCTGCCCAGAGTGTCAAGTGTCCGCTCCGATGCCCCATTTCCGGAGTCCCCTGGTGCCACTACCCATCATCGAAATACCCTTTGAGAGGATGGCGATGGACCTCGGGGGCCCTCTAATAAAGTCTGCATGAGGCCATCACTATATACTGGTGGTGTTAGATTATGCCACCCGTTACCCGGAGGCTGTGCCTTTGCGGAACACTTCGTCTCACATGATCGCGACAGAGCTGTTCGATTTGTTTTCTCGTACGGGTATCCCGAAAGAGATCCTCACCGACCAAGGAAACTCCCCTTCATGTCCAGGGTCATGAAGGAATTGTGCAAGTTACTGAGCATTAAACATCTGCGCATCGTCCGTATACCACCCTCAAACGGATGGACTTGTTGAATCGTTCAACAAGACACTAAAAGGTATGCTAAAAAAGGTGGTCAGTAAGGATGGGAAGGACTGGGACTGTCTGCTGCCATATTTGATGTTCTCAGTCCGTGAGGTTCCATAGTCCTCGACAGGGTCCTCCCCTTTTGAATTAGTCTATGGCAGACGCCCACGGGGACTCCTTGATATAGCCAAGGAGAAGTGGGAGCAAGAGTCCACTCCCTACAGGAGCGTAATTGAGCACATTTCCCTAATGCAAGACCGAATTGCAGCGGTTATGCCCATCGTTAGGGAACACTTACAACAGGCGCAAGAGGCCCAGAGGCAGGTATATAACAGGTCCGCCAAAGTAAGGAGCTTTAACCCTGGGGATCGGGTGCTAGTGTTGGTTCCCACCCTAGAAAGCAAGTTCCTGGCAAAGTGGCAAGGACCCTATGAAGTTGTGGAGAAAGTGGGGGAAGTAAATTACAAAGTGTACCAGCCCGGTAGACGTAAGCCAGAGCAACTGTACCATGTTAATTTTCTTAAACCTTGGAAGGACCGAGAGACCCTGGCTGCAGTGAGCACCCCCCATAGTCTAGTCCCAGAGTTGTATGTATCAGAGTCCCTGTCAAAGTATCAGAAGCAGAAAACCTGGGAGTTCATACAGAGGAACAAGGTTGTGTTCTCGGAGGTACCAGGTAGGACTAATGTCATAAAACATGACATTGTCACTGACCCAGGTATAAAGGGTTCATTTGAAACCTACCGGGTTCCAGAAGCTCGCAGACGGCCATATCTGAGGAGGTCAAGAAGATGTTAGACCTTGGGGTGATTGAAGAATCACGAAGCAAGTGGTCAAGCCCCATTGTGCTCATCCCAAAGCTGGACGGCTCGTTGCGCTTCTGTAATGATTTCCGGAAGCTTAACGAAGTCTCAAGGTTTGATGCGTACCCAATGCCAAGGGTCGATGAGCTAATTGAGAGGTTAGGTCATTCAAGATATTTTTCTACTCTTGACCTCACTAAAGGCTACTGGCAAGTTCCCCTTACGGGTCAAGCCAAAGAGAAGACAGCTTTTGCTACACCGGATGGGCTGTTCCAGTATGTCTGCCTGCCTTTCGGTTTGCATGGGGCTCCGGCCACCTTCCAAAGATTAATGGATGTCATCCTCAAGCCCCATCGTCGATATGCTTCGGCATATCTGGATGACATCATAATCTTTAGTGAGGACTGGGACAGCCATCTACCGAAGGTGCAGGCCGTACTTAATTCCCTTAGGGAGGCTGGACTAACAGCAAACCCTAAGAAATGTGCTTTAGGACTGGAAGAAGCCCGGTACCTGGGTTACATCATAGGTAGGGGTGTTATCAAACCTCAGATTAATAAGGTGGATGCGATACAGGGCTGGCCACAACCCACAACCAAAAGGCAGGTGAGGGCCTTTTTAGGTATCGTGGGTTACTATCGGAGGTTCATCCCAAACTTTGCCAGTATAGCAGCCCCACTAACCGACCTGACAAAAAATAGTAAATCTGTCATGGTCACTTGGAACCCGGAGGCAGAGAGGGCATTCCAGGTGTTAAAACTGGCCTTTTGCAAAGGGCCAGTATTGATCACCCCAAACTTTAAAAAGAGTGTTTTTTTTTGTACAGACGGATGCGTCTGATTGTAGGGCTGGGTGCAGTGCTTTCCCAGGAAGTAAGACGAGAAGAGCACCCAGTAACGTACTTAAGTAGGAAGCTCACTCCCGCAGAGAGGAACTACAGTATTGTGGAGCGAGAGTGTTTGGCCATCAAGTGGGCCCTCGAATCCCTAAAGTACTACCTACTGGGGCGCCATTTCAGGTTGATCACAGACCACTCACCGCTTACCTGGATGTCCCAAGCAAAGGAGAAAAACGCTAGGGTTACCAGATGGTTCCTGACACTGCAGAATTACAGTTTGTCTGTAGAGCATAGGGCAGGAAGACTACAGGGCAATGCTGACGCATTGTCAAGAACGCACTGTTTGGTAGCTAAAAGTGTCCGACCCCACAGGTTCGAACCGAGGGGGAGGGTATGTGAGACAGTGACAGGCGGCATTATTGACGGGAGATATATTTCTCCTAGAATGCTCTCCTATGCGGCGTTGGGGAGTATGTGGAGTAATGCGTGTCACCGAGAAGCCTGGTCTCGGTGAAGGGAAGCCGACAGTTTGTGTGTCAGTAACGATATGTTACTGACATGTTTGGTATAAGCGGTTCCAATCCGCTTTTGGTCTGGGTCGGCTTTTCCTGGAGTGGTCAAAGAGAAGGGCGGGTGGCCACTCCCACGCCCCAGGTGAGGCGGGACTCAGGCCTATAAAGCCTGGGTCTGCAGGCCAGCATGGAGTCTGCTGTATACTCTGTGTCTCAGAGGAAAGACCCCGTGCAAAAGAACCTTGCTGTGAATACTGAGCTGTACTAAGGACTAGTCAGGGACGACTTTGTCTAGTAAGAGCTCAGCCGAGCAGGTATTTATTTTCTGTTTGCCTGAAGCTAAGGCTTGTTTTTGTTTGTGTTTTTGCACCTGCTGAATAAACCCAGGCAACGCATGGACTTGAACTAGAAGTTTGTGTCACTGTCTCTGTCCGCTTAAGCCCACGCTGCCTACCTGTTTGCTGGTCCCCCTCACAATATGTATAATGCTGACCCACAGAGCTGATCAGTATTACTGCAGACTGATTGTCAGCTCTGTGGGTCAGCATTATTAATATAATGCTGACCCACAGAGTTGACAATCAGTCTGCAGTTATAAAATCCTGGTTACCCCATACTATACCCCTAAATGACACAGTATACACTTTGTATTTATTTTTTGTGTGATTCTAAACATCCAACCCGCTCCATAACCCCGGCCTCAATAACCCTGCCCCCACTGGGCTGCATAAAAATTGTCTTGCATAAAACCGTTCCCTGGTGGAAAAAAGGTTGGGGACCGCTGGTCTACACGGACCTGTAAAATGCCATTGAAAATCCAACGGTATTTTACAATTGCCTTACCATGGTTTTTGGTGCGGGTTTTCATATTGTGGTCGGCTCAGTACATAGAACTGTACTAGAATCCATCATAATATGGCAGATCATAGGACATGTTCTATAAACCGGCGGGTTACAAATCCAACAATAGAAAATCTTTGCTGTGTAGACTACAGCTCAGTTTTTCTATTGAGGTCTATGGGGACTGGTAACAGTCGGATTTTTGTGGATTCTAAATTCTTTGAACATGTTCATTCTTCCTCCCGTTTTTCGGATGGTTTATGAACATCGCAATATGAAAGGCCAACCATGGAGAAAAGCCGTCCCCCAGCGGCCTTGGGGATGGCACTAAAACAGGACAAATACCGGTCGGATAAACCAACCGGAATTTGTCCTCTACCATGGGGATGAGCCCTTAAAGTCAATCTGTCACCAGACTATCCTGTCCTATGTAAGGGTAAGATAGTTTGGGGACAGGTCTGCACTCCTTTTACAAACACAGTATGGAACTAAAAAAAAGTACCATTTGGATAATAGAAGTGATCAGAGAATATAGTGGATACAAAAACTTTAATGGTGATATGCATGTATTTTGGCGCCCAGGCGGCATTTTTTGTGCGCATTAGTAGCATAGAATGCACCTGAATCTATGAACCTGTTCTACTGCGGGTCATAAATCAGGCGCATTCTAGCGCAAATATGACAATTCAGGCTCAGGTAAACCACTTAAGTGGTCTGCCTGTTCCAGTAGTAATGTGTCTGGATTTGCCGTACTGAAGCTATAAATCTGTAGCTTCGTACGGTTGTAGTGTGACATCCCTTCAGCACACCCCTGATCTCAGGCGCATTACAAAGTGCAGCGGGCGCTCTGTAATGCGTCTGATATTGGAGTGCGCCTCTTTAAACATAAAGCGAACATTCATACATGACCCCCTAAGTGTGGTGTTTACATGAGGAGAGACAGGTCTGCAAATTTTCTACTTATCCTAATGAGACTTGCAGAAATTCATGTACATCTCCATCCAGACTTATGGGACTGATTTTCAGTTGTAGAAATATCCGCTGGGCTCGGCTCTGTACACTGGGTTCAGCAGACTGGTTCTAGTATCCTGATCTTATATATACAGTGCTAAGAGGAAGCTGCAGAGTTTTATTATAGTTGTGGGGTCTGTACTGAGAACTCACCTTTAGCCGATTTAACATGTGTTTGTTGGACAAGAATATACTCAGGTTCGTCTATATCTAAATCTATAAGAAGATATAAAGTGGGCCCCTGAGCATGGTGGGCCTCAGGGCATGATAGGAGTTTAAAAAATTCAGTCTTGGACTGGCCCACGGGGAAGCAAGGGAAACCCTCAGTGGGCCCCTGAGCATGGTGGGCCTCAGGGCATGATAGGAGTTTAAAAAATTCAGTCTTGGACTGGCCCACAGGGGAGCATGGTAAACCCTCAGTGGGCCCCTGAGCATGGTGGGCCTCAGGGCATGATAGGACTTTAACAAAATTCAGTCTTGGACTAGCCCACAGGGGAGCATGGAAAATCTCAGTGGGCCCCTGAGCATGGTGGGCCTCAGGGCATGACAAGACTGAGAGGCAGACAGAATAGAAGAGGCGAAGTTGGGCCCCTGAGCATGGTGGGCCTCAGGGCATGATAGGACTGAGAGGCAGACAGAATAGAAGAGTTGGAGTACAAGACTCATGTGCAGTCTTCATAATAGCTGTAATACGAGTCCTGAGAATGATGAAGTCCACTGGTGGCCACAGGAATATGATATCCAGTGGTGGGGCCCCTCAGGGAGAATCCAATATCTTTGATGGCTGATGATGCTGATAGAGAAGGCAGGTAGGACTGGGCTGGGGATCAAGGACTCGTTCTATAATTGGTAACATCGGAGGTCTATTAAAATAAAAATACAGAAAAAGAAATAGTTAAAGCAGCCACAACACATAAATACTAGACTACCATTTGGTCTAGGATTTACACAATAGGGTGGAGCTCTAACTTACGGTATCATTTTGTAGTATTCTGCATAAGGTGACAGAGACGTACTAACTTACCAGTGTGAAGAGAACAGTGCACACATTGCTGTGAAGGCTCCAATAATAATTGTGTCATTAAATGTTCATAACCTTCACTTCTGACTCCAGGTCCATCAAACTCTTCTTTTAATAGATCTAAAAAATTGGGATTCTGTAAGTTAATAGAAAACATTATATAATGTAAAAAGAACTAGCCTTGTGAATCATATCTCTCAATTATATTATATGATCTATCACTGTACACACACCACTAGGGGACAATTATTAATGAAATAAGAGTAAGGCATGTCCCCCTCCCCACGGCACTGGTTTTTCGCCGGTTTTTTCCAGACGGTTTGCGGTTTTGGCAAGACCGTCTGAAAAAACGGCCGCAAATGAACACAAACGCTGCGCTATGGAAAACCCGTGCAGCAGTCCCCACTGCATGGTTTTCCAGACCGCTAGTTTTTTCTGCACCACACAGATTGAACATGCACATTCTTCTGTCTGCTTTTTCGATGGAATGATGAACATGTGAAATGGGAAGGGGAGGGCTTTTTCTCTCTCACCGAGGGACAGAACACAAACCCGACAAATACCGGTCAGGAAAAAACCGACCGTTATCGCGGTAATTTGTTCTTTGCCGTGGGAACAACCTAATAATGAACTGATACTCAGCCACTTTCACTTTGATATAAGTAACAGGGCTGGGATCTAGACTCTGCCAGCACGGATGGTACTGCTTGCTGTAGCCGGTGAGAACTGTGCAGCAAAGCTGTAATTTGGTTTAATGGAAACTGTCCCAGTATTTTTCCAGCAAGTACAAGGAGAACATTAGGTTTTGATTTATGTTTTTGAAATTATAATCACCATGACACCACAGCAATTAGTGGTAAAACTGTGCACATTTTGCACATGGTTCATTGTCATGCAGCACACCACCAACCCCACCTCCACAGCCGCCTCCATGCACATAACCAGATTACAGCTCTATGTATGAGCCTTATATCAAGAGACAAGGGGAGGTTTCAGATTCTATCCTGATAGATCAGGAAAGCCTTCCCATAGGTTCTAGGACATTAGTTTTTCCAGTTCGTGTTTTAGCTCTGCACAACACATGTCCAGAAACAAAACGTGGCAGGCAGAGAAAGGCAAGTCATACTTAGTGTACACAAGGAAACGCTTATAATGTTGTATCATAGTCCGGAATAAATTAACAGTAATAAAAGTCTGACTACCTGAACAAAATTGTCCTCGTCAGTAGGATGTTTTTTCACTTCGCCAGTTTGGTACTGAATGGAAAAATGGAAAACTTTTATTTTCTGCACATCATTCAAAGCAATATCATATAAGGATAATAGTGTTAATCACTGTATAAATGAAAAATGCTAAAACTTTCTCATACTACAGTGCACATGTATGAATAATGGTCCCCAGACTAGACAGTCGGAGGCCTCATTAGGTAAGAGCAGCATTCATCCAATATGTTTGATAAAGTGTTCTGACTGTATTTTATAAGCGTGTCCTGCTGTGAGACACATTTATTCGCCAAATAAGTGTCTCAAAAAGTGTCTACAACAAATTTTGTATTAACCTCATCACTGCAAATGGCATGAATTAGTGCACTATTTTTACGACACATTCTAACGGGACATATTCACAAATGTGTCTAATCTTATAAATGTGGCACGACATGCCCCCTATGAATCAGCGTAGACAAAAGTGTTACATGTTGTCACAGCACCTTTTCTTTAAAGGTTATTGTGAGGTGCATGACAGTGATTGGCTGTATATAGCGCCCCTCCCTAAGTACAGTATGCAGTATGATACTTGTACTGTACTGTCTCTTACATATATCAGTGAGGTTCATGCAGTGATTGGTGAATTATAGTTGCACCTCCCCTACAGTACTGTGCAGTACTACATGTTCCTGTACTGCTCTTTCTTGTATTAGTGAGGTACATGCAGTGATTGTCGGTCTCTCGTAGCGACCTCTCTACAGCAACTGCGCAGTACTAATGTAACGTACTGCTCTTAACATGTTTTAGTGAGGTACATGCAGTGATTGTCGGTCTAGTAGCGTCCTCTCTACAGCACAAGACAGCGACTACATGTCCTGTACTCTACTTAAATGTATTAGTGAGGGGATGCAGTGATTGGAGCTGTTATAGTTTTAGCGCCTCCTAAAGTACCAGTGCAGTAATACATGTCCTGTACTGCTTTTACATGTATTAGTGCAGTACATGCAGTGATTGTCGGTCGATTAGCACCTCACTACACAACCTCCAAAACACAGTGTGGTATTACATGTCTCCTGTACTGACTTTTTATGGTGTGCAGATTATAGAGCAGCTCCTTTGGAGCACCAGGTGAGGTTGTGTTCATTATCTTTTTTCTTGTACATTATGTATAAAGTTTCATGATCCAAGAAGCTTCTGTCCTCAAAAAAGAAAGTGATTTGAAGAGCTATCTCTTGCTTTCTTTTATCTCCATTTTGTATTATGTTGGTGATATTTTGAGGCCTCGGAGACAATTACCAGTTTTCCTTAGAGTTATGGTTTTCAACATACATTGGTCGTTCATGGAACCAATTATTATTAATATGCTGAGAGAGCTCTGTATGTGTTTGCTGTAGTGAAATGGAACATAGTTTTAGTCAAGGTTGTAGACCCTTATATACTGGACCTGTTCTGGAGCTGAGAAATGCATGGGAATGTTCCCAGTTTATGGAATACATTTTAGTCTAGACTACATTGTAACAAAACCAAGCAGTTTGTGGTTTATACAACTTTTGCTGATGTATTTAGCTCTCCAGAGAATTGCTTAGACTGGGCACAATTTTGACTAACAAGTGAAAGTTGAACCAACAGGCTGGTTCTTATTATTCCTGGTCTTTGTATATACGTTTCTATACTATGCATGGGGGTCTATGAGACAGTGGATGTGTTTCTACAGGACACAGATTAGCGGTATTTTCCAGGTTTAGATTAGAAAATATAAGCAGTGATCAGATTGGGGCTATGGAAGAAACACTGTTCCACTATTCTTCAACTTCTGTTTTTAATTGAAAGAGAACTCACTCTATTCTCCTGTCTGCAGATATTGGTTGGGGGTCATTTCTTTCCTCTGAATGTCCAGGCATGCTGAATAAAATAATCAAAAATATAAAAAATTCTGTGAACTCTAAACCATTGAAATACTCATTCAGATTTTATATCTCCATTATTAGGTTTAATAGAGAGAACTGTGATATTTGTGTCTAAAGAACTTACACAGTGGTATAAAGGCGGGTTGGGTTGTCTAGCATATAAAATGATTCCTCAACAAAATCCTGCAGCAGAGAGAAAATGAATGGGAACAATATCCAAGGAAATCGCTTTTATTTTTTGTATAGTGATTATAACCAGTTATAAATGAAGCCTGGTTTTAACTGGAGATATATTCTCTGCAACAAAGTAACAAAAACAGAAAAATCATTACCAGCATTATAATGTTATTACCAATTCAGTGAAAAAGTTTTTTCCACATGCAGTGAAAAGGTATTCCACATGCAGTGATATGTGTGATTGTTTAGGGGATACCAAATTCTGTGTTTATGTTCACTGTATGCGTGGATTTCTATGAGTTTGAGACATGCAATGATCACCCACTATGTTAGGATAATATAAGGTTTTGGGTTTATAAGGAATATTTGATCTATTAATATATTTTGTCTCTACGTCTGATATTCACTAAAAAGTTGCTTTTGTAACAATCAATATATCTTAGGGCAATCAGCACATAGCATAGCAATGCTTATTGTGACTGATAAGTATCTCTTACCTGTGTGGAACTAGGAGTAGTTGTTTATTTAAGCATAACCCAACATCTGTATTTTCCTACAAAATAACAAAAACATAAGGAGGACAGGAATCATTATTTGCCAAGTAATTATTCTCTTAACAAATATGCAGCTTGTTTGTTTGTTTTAATTTACTATTGGGTCTTTAAAAATTAAAGGGGAAAGTAATGAACCTGGAATCTGAATCGCCAGCCAATTCCTCGTCTGATTTTCTGTTTTTAAAATGTGTATGATCCGATCCAGTATGTTGGTATGGACAGCGTCTCACAGCACTTTATATGTAATGACATCTCCTTTTATTGCCAAATGTAGTCTAGCCAGGCTTTTAAATTAGTCTCCAAAAAAAGGGTATTTTCACATGAGAACAGAGGTAAATTCCTGATCTCTATATTTACTATTTTGCCTTAGGCTAACATTAAACTCTTTCAGTTCCTCTATCTATAAAACACTAAAATCGTAACTTTTATTATGTATAACTCTTAACCTCTTATACACACTAATTTAAAAAACCTGATTTCTTAAACCTCCTCCATTTAACCCTTTTCTTTGAAGGAAGGAAAATGCTCCTTTTCCATTATATCAAGTATGGTAGAAACCCCTCAGAGAAACGCCCCAACGCTAAAACAGGAAAGCCTGTAATTTTTACAGCAATTAATAACTCCAGTGAGGGATCCCAAGGCCTGCTTACTTGGGCCAATCGTCCATAATTATAGATGGACACTAAAATAATAAGGCCCCCCTTATGACACCTCAGCAGCGGTTGACCACCTGGTAGACAGAAGTGAGAATAATCACATATTTTAAAACGTCTTGCCTGACCTCCCAACATGTTTCACCAGCCAACCTGGCTTCATCAGGGGTTAGAGGTCCCGGTCACCAGGTTAGCTATGAAACATTGTGGGGGAGGTCAGGCATAACGCTGCAGAGGTGATCAAAAGGGAACATTATTTGTTTGTGTCCATTAGATTGAGGGACGATTGGCCAAGTAGGAGGCTTGGATCCCTCACTGGAGTTAATACATTTCTGTATATATAAGGCTTTCCTGTTGGTAGGTGGGGTTTTCACCAGACTTGATAATGGAAAATGAGGCGATTCCTTCCTTCAGGAAGTAGAACATAGGGTTTTAAATGGTGGAGGTTAAGAAAATCAGGGGTTTTTTAAATAATGTGTATAGAGGTTAAGAGTTAATAATTAATTAAAAGTTACGTTTTAGTGTTTTTAATTAGTGAAATGATAGAGTTTAAGTTTGCCTATGGCCATCGAGTTAATGATCTGCCATTGCCTCTTTGACACTGGCTTGAACTGTCATACAAATCCATTGCAAAACTCTAGCATATTTGGCCATTGCATGTAATCTGACACAACCAATGTCCCCCAATCTTTGGCGCATTAAAATAGTGTTGTTGTGTGGCAACATGCTTTGTGCCAAGTTTTGGTGTATGTCTTGTCACTACTTCTATTGTATAGAGCTATGTCAGGTGTACATGGTTCTACAAAAAAAAACGCCCATCTAATATAAATATGGACGCAGCCCACCATTCTTTCATATCTATCCTTAAGTTCCTGAAAACCCATCATATGACATCAGACTATGCTTTCCTATGTATGGGTAGTACAGTATGGGAAACAGATCTGCTTTCTCTTAGATCTATGGTACATAACAATTATTGTGCCATGTAGATAATTGGAATGATTTCAGAAAAATGATACAGGACACAGAGGGGCGGCATATCTATGAACGGGGCTTGCTGCATGTTTTCTGGCGTTACTTTGTGGCTCAAAAAACCTTGTCTTATCCTGTTTTTATAAATGTTGGCGTCGGTCTTATGCCCAATTATGAACTTTGACAATGCACCAAGTTTGTGGGGGCTGTGTCACACCGGAATCATACAATGCGCCTAAAATGCATAAAAGTTTGCACAAAAACTGTTAGTTCTAAATCCTTACCATTTTAAAAGTGGTTGGCTGAGGCAAACTTTGCCATAGTTAGAACTGGCCACTATAAAGTGCGTGAGACACTTTCATAAATAACTGGTGATTTCTACACGCCTCCTTAATAGCGATTTAAAACCAGCATGTCAGTGCCAGGCTTATACATGTCGCCCATAGTCTTTAAATCCGGTTTCTACATAAGGAGGGAACCTCCCCCGCTCCTCTTTATGGTGATTGACAGGGGGTGGCTTTGTATACGTTGGGCGACATCCGTCACCACGGCACATTAAATGTGTAAAGTGCGCCTGAAAGTGCGATCCTCTCAAAAATCTGGCGTCTGGTATACCTTGCATAGTAAACATAATGTGCCTAAAAAGTCGCATTGAGCCAAAAAAGGCACATGGCGCTTAACAATGCACAATCGCGGCGCGTAGCGCATCATTGGTAGTGTATGTATTGAGCCTCAATAGGCGCATTGCATTATGGAGGCGTACAGCGTATCATTGCTACTATATGTAATGCGCCCTTACAGTGTTCCATGCCCAGTGTATAATGCGCCTAGTTTTGGTATATTACAGTTCACTTACATCGGGAAAATGGCATCAGGAATACTTTTGGTGCAAAATGGACCAAAAAAACCACGCTTGCGTGTTGGGACATGTCGCCCTTTGTGACAGGTTTAGGAACCATGAAAGTGTAATATCAAAGAGGAAGTTTAAAATCCAACCTATCAAACCTATCAAACAGCAGCACTTCTGTGATATATTACTTCAGCCTCCTCTAGCTTTAGACTTGCTTTATTTAGGCTGCTATTAATATAGTATATATATATATATATATATTTTATATATTATATTAGTTTATATATCTATTATATATATATATCTATATATAATAATTTGTCCTCTAAGTCCAGAATAGTCTCTATCTCTTCTATCAGGCTAAATGACGCAATATTCTTTAGTACCATTTTGGCTGAGGGAGAGATTGGACAACCAGCGGTTTCTATTATCCTGGTCTTATAGTTGTCAATTTGATACTATTCATGGGGTCTGTTATGTAGACAGTGAGGGCGACATGTATGAAAGGGGCTGCTCCAGATATCTGGTGTCTTTCCAGCCCGATATTCAGTGCAGCCCGGTTCACTTCACTGAAATGCCTCCATAGTACAGGCGAATTCAGTGTATATTACAGAGCGCAATCGGGCACTTTGTAGACGCGTCTGATCTTCGTGAGGGCCGTGCGGGAGGCGGTGTGCACATAGACGTAGCGAAGCTACATCATTTATAGCTTCAGTACTGCATTTCTGGGCGCATTACTGCTGGAACAGGGTAGGAGCACATTCAAATTGTTTACCTATGAGCAAGAATATGTCATACAAGTCTCTAGAATGTGCCGGATTATGACTGCTGTATGAGTGGGTTCATGGTTCATAAATCAGGCACATTCTGGACTATTATTATGCTAATGAAATTTGGCGTTTGAACGCCAAATTTCGTACATGTCGCCCTGAATGTGTTCTACAGAGCAACCCGATCCCCCATTGCCAGGTTTTGGTTACAAGATATAAGCAATGATCAGATTGGGGCGATGGCCAAAAACGTTCCATTTTGTTCTGCACTTCTGTTCTGTAATAGGTAATGGAGAGATAACTCACCTAGATCCTTTTCAAAATATTTGAGAGGGTTAAATATTTCTCTGGAACCCAAACCTTCAAACATTGACTCTATAACAAAATGAAAAAAAATTCCTTATAATACTCTTGACTATATATTCTTATTTACTACATTTCTTATTATTAGGGCTACCTGAAACTGTGACTTTAGGTCGACATGTATGAATGGGTCTGCGCCCAGTTTTTGGCATCAAAAAACTGCCCTAGCCTGTCTGTAGATGCTGATGAACAGCTGCAATCCAAAACTTCTGGAGCATAGGCGCCTATCCGGAACAATTGGTGGCGTTCTGGGGGGCGTCGCACCACATTTGTAGAAGTAGACACATTTATGTTTTTTGACACCAAACTAGGCACATAAACAGTTGAACAGCCAGACATGGGTTATAAGGTGGGTGCATGAGCCAGATCTTGTGCGTATTGGCTTCTACACTGCCTGTATGTATGACCGGCAGAAAGAACAGCCAGGGACCAGGGTATAAAGGTGGTGCCTGAGCCAGACTTGTGGTATTGGCTTGCACTGCCCTGTATTATTGTCCTAGCAGAGATAAGAACAGCCACAGACACAGAGGTAATGGTGGTGCCTGAATAGCCAGACTTGTGGTGATTGGCTTACACTGCCCTTGTATGTATGGACCTGCAGAAGAAGACCAGGGTAAAGGTGGTGTCCTGAGCCAGGACTTGTTGATGTTGGCTCTACACTGCCCTGTATGTATGACCTGCAGAAAAGAACAGCCAGGGGACCAGGGGAATAAAGGTGGTGCCTGAGCCCAGGACTTGTGGTATTGGCTCTACACTGCCTCTATGTATTGACCCTGCAGAAAGAACAAGCCAGACCAGGGTAAAGTGGTGCCCTGAGCCAGAACTTGTGTTATTGGCACTAGGTCTGTGCCTGTATTCTATGACCTGAGAAGAAAAAGGTTCATACATTTCTGGCCACATTCTACATGCCTTAAAGCGAATTTAGAACTGGCCTGTCAGCGCCAAAAGTTTAACATGTCGCCTTAAATGGGTTTGTCTCACGCTACAAAGAATAGCTTTCAAATATGTAGGGAACACTAATGAAACATTTTCCAAATACATTGCTTTGTTCACTTTTGTTTTGTTAAGGAGCTACAGAATGTAAATGATTTTATCACTTATGGCTTTATTTGGTTCCTCCAGTGACCGACCGACCTGTGTACTCTTTTCTCCCCTGCTGTTTGTTCCATGTGACATCATGGAGCAAACAGCATGACATTATCATCACACAGGTCGCGGCAGCCAGAGTGAGAGAGCTAGGTTGTTGTTATCTGATACTTTTCCAGACAAAAGATAGTAATTTCTGCTGTTTACTTAGTTATATTCTACTGCTAGGCAGTTTTCAGAGAAGCTTCTAAGCTAATCTAACCTAATGAGCAGACTGAAAACACAGAGCTGAAGAACTACTGAGTGAATGCAAGGTGCTTGTATGCTTAATTACGGACGCCTGACCAGGAAGTGACAGGAGGGCATCTATGAAATTGAAGGGAGACAACCCCTTTTTAATGTCTACAAGGAGTTAAATGGGGTTGTCTAGCAAAAAAATGTAATTTCTTCCAAACAATATCATGCAGGCAGAGAAGAACGGGATCATATACTCATATCTGACACAGGTAAAACGGCTTTATATGTTATTTCATAGGACTATTTAATAATAAGTAATATAAAAATCACTGACTTCTACCTGCAGGTTTAGTGTTAGCAAAAGGAGGTTTTCGAAAACAGTTGTTTTAGTCCTATAATGAAAAATTATGATTTATGTTATTTTCTGCACATGCTCACAGCAATATTCATATAAGAAGTACAAGGAAAACATTTAATATGTTGTATCATAGGAATATATAGTAATACAGTAATAAAAGCCTGACTCTACCTGCACGTTTTTCCTCGGCAACCAGAGTTTTCGCTAGATTTTGTCCTAAGTGGAAAAATGGAAAGAATTCTATTATATTTTCTGTACATGCTCAAATCAATATTCATATAAGGAAAGTGTTCGATTATAAATCACTACGCTTTTCTCATATACTATGTCAGTTGAATGAGAACATTTGTTATATTCACAGGTTTAAACCATTTATACCTGTCCTGTTCTAGCTGATTAGTGCTTACAATTGTTCCAGTCTAGTGAATACTAGCAACCATTTCAGAGCGTCCCCTCTCATTTCATTATAGTGCTCTGCAAATTGAAAGGGGAAGCTTCTGTTTGGTTGCTATGGGCAATAAATGAGTTTTAGGACTAGGACAGTTTTCATACTGTGGCCCTTAGTTAGATAATACAATGGAACTAAACACAGGAAGTGAGGTTTATATAGCTTCTGCTGATGTATCCAGCTCTCATAAGAGTATGTCTACACCAGGGGTCCCCAACCCGGTCCGCAGACCTGGCTACAGCTGATGCCGACCGCCTGCTGATTTTAGTCCGGGCGGTTGGCATCTGCTCTGCGTGGCCGCACGGAGTTAGCAGCTGCACACAGCGTTCGCAGGGTATCACTATAGAGAAAGCAGGGGATGGTTGCAATATACCGTCCTGCTTTCCCTATCACTGTAGATGCGGCGTCAGTGAGCTCCATTCTTCAACGATCAGCGGACGCATGGGTCCTGGGGTTACGGGGTAAAGTGAATCCATAGTTTTCTTTCATTTCTTTTTTTTTTTTAACTAATCTGACCACTTGCAGGGGACAATATCTATTAATAACTACTACAGAGGGGCCATATCTATTACTAATTACTACAGAGGCCATATCTATTATTATTTACTACAGTAGGATCTCGCGCCTTATTATTATTAATTCACTACAGAGGCCATATCTATTAATAATTACTACAGGGGCAATAATCCTATTATTCATTACTACAGAGGACATATCTATTAATAATTTTAATACAGAGGCCATATCTATTATTTTTTACTTACAGGGGGGGCATAATCTATTTTAATTACTACAGGGGGCCATATCTATTTTTAATTACAACTGAGGGCCCATATATATTATTAATACTGTCGACAGAGGGGCCCTTTCTTTTACAATTATACAGAGGCCATATCTGATTATTTTATATTAATACAGAGGCCATATCTATTAATAAATTAATACAGGGGGCCTTATCTATTATTAATTACTTAGAGGGCCGTATCTATTATTAATTACTTAAGGGCGGCCAATATCTATTAATAATTATACAGAGGGCCATATCTATTAATTAAATATTCAGAGGGGCCATATCTATTAATAATACTACAGAGGGGGCCATATATATTATGAATTTCTACAGCGGACCATATCTATTAATAATTATACAGTAGGCCGTATACTTTTTTTAATTATACCACATAGGCCTTTCTATTAATAATTACTACAGAGCCATTATCTATTATTAATTTCTACAGGGGGCCATATCTATTAATAATGTACTTACAGAGGGGCCATATCTATTATTTTCTAACAGGGGGCCATATTATTAATATTTACTACTGAGGGCCCATATTAGATTCCTTAATTACTACAGAGGCCACTATCTATTTAATATATATTTTTTTTTAACCCATAAACTGTTTATTGGTCAGATTAAGTAGTCAATACAGATTTCTTGTATACGTCATTGTAAGACCAAAATTTCAAAACTTGTATCCCCAAAAACACATCCGATGCCCACTCACAAATCCATATCCAGTTGCGAGAGCAGTAAACATCCATTTACAATCATTAGCAATGATTATTAATTAACATTCAGTTTATTGTCACATAAAAAATTGGTCCTGCTGTCGGGAGGCCGCCATCCACACAACTGCCGATAGACAACAGTCCAGGAACCTCCTACACTGAGATCCCTCAACACCCATGCCTATACTAAGGATGTTCGGTGCTGCAAGACAGATGTACCAGCCATTTAGGCCCATATTTTATTATTCACTTATAGTTTTGGCTCCTCTCTTATAATACATCCCCTCTCTCCAGTGCCAATCAGCCAGTTCACTTTATTAACAAACTCCTGTGCTGACCGGAGGTTCTGCATCCAGCCACTTTGTCGCTTTATTAATTTCCTTGCATAATTAATAGTTAGATATTGCGATTTTCTAAGCCTCGGAAACCGTTGTTAAGTCTTCTTTACTATTTCCAAAATACAAACCAACGGATCATTCCCTGTAATTTGATAAAATACGACTGGATCAATAGGACATTTAAAAATCCAAATTTGCTTTAGTTTAGGGCAATGCCAGGAACATATGATCAGACGAGGCCGGGGTGCACATGACAACCTATTAACAGAGGAGAGTCCCTTTAATTCCAAATTTTATGTAGAAATAGAAGGAGTTCTGAAAACTCGATGTACTAAAGAATTAATGAGAGATTCTCGATGTGTTCACTCAATGAAATTCAATGGTATCGGTCTCCAGTATCTCCTCCCAAATATTAGGCTCTATAGGGCAATATCTCCTTCCACCTCTACATAAATCTATTGCGGTTTCTAGAAAAAAAGCCTGCCTAATAAAAGTTTATATAAAAGTGGATTCAGTTCCCTTCGTTGTTTTGATGTTCTTGCCCCTATCTATCGGGTAAACTTGGAATTATATTGATTTGTGGTGTGTCTGATTTTTCTGCACACTTATAAGCGTGCCTAAGCTGTAAGTATTTGTTAGCTTTGTGTATGCGGTTAGTAAGGCAATATTCCATTTGCCAATTGATGAAAACTTTCAAGCACCCCCTGATCTGTATAGAGTTGACTAGACATATTGAATAAGGGCCCCTAGATACCCATGCACTCAAATTCCCTGAAGCACAAAAAGTTCGGACAACCCTTGGGGTATTCCAAAATCCCGGGTATAGGTGTGGCTGCCTTAAGCCCAAAATCCACCTCCGTAATTTCCAAAACAGTTTATGCATCAGATTTAATGTTGGAATTACTCTTTTGGAGTGCACTAAAATGTTTTGCCTCCAGTTTACCATAAAGATTGGGATGAATTAAAATTGTGGCGTTAATAGTTTCATGTTTAAATCCTTATCCCCCTCCCCATCCAATCTTCAGTTATATTGCAGTTGTGCATGCCATGAAGTAAACTGCTGGATTAGGAATTGCCTACCCTCCTCGTCCTTTGCACAAATTGCAGAGTTTCTAGCTTTTATCCGGGCATGTGTCCTGCCCCATGATATAAAGGGCTTGAAATGCATTGACTTCTAAAAAAGAATCTAATCTGGGGGAGCCAGATTGGAGAGTTATGTAGGAGGTACAACAACGGTAGGCATCCAAATCAATTTTAACTAGATTTGATCATCCCAGCTATCGATATGGTAATTTACGCCGGACATCCAATTATTTTTAAATTTTAACTAGCTATGGATAGATTCAACCGCCCAAAATTTCCATGTTAAATTCACAGAAATATTTACATACCCAGGATATTCGGAAGAATGAAACGGACACTTGAAGGTGGTATATCTCCGGGGAGTGTAAAATTGATCCATGGCAATACATCCCCTGGCATAAGGACTGAGACTTCACACATTTCATTGTCAACCCAGAGTAGGCACATAGCTTTTAATGTCATTAATTGCTCTGGCAATGAGCCCACCACGTATTAGCAACAAAAGGGGATATCATCAGAGTTATAAGGCTATTTTGTATCCTCTCCAGTCCTCCCTCTCCTATAAAGCCTTCAATATGGGCGTTTGCTACTAATCTGAGCTGCTAACGGGTTCAATTGACAGGCATATAGCAATGGAGGACAAGGGCATCCTGTCTTGTTCCTTTCGCAAATCAACAGTCTCTGATTGTAAATTATTAGACTGCACCTTAGCCTTTGGAATCAGTATTAAAAAGCTTAATCCAGGATATAAATTTTTGGCCAAAACCCCAATTTATGTATAAATCCGCCATTAAGACTTCCCACTCCACACTATCAAGGCCTTAGCTGCATCCTAAAGAAACAGATTGACCTAGCCCAGCGTTATCAACAGGAAGCTGCATAGGTTCAGGTACAGTCTCCGTATATTATTGGACGTTCCCTCTGTGGTATAAACCCGCCTGATCAGGTATGCACGAGATCTGATTACCACCGCAGTTAGGTCTGTTCTCAAAGACCACTTAGCATAGTATTTTTGGTATCCACAGGGATTAGAGAAATGGGCTTGTTTGTCTCGGGAGCATTGGATCTTTATACAGGTTTTTAATAACACTTTTATTACCGCCCTCTATGCATTGAAGCGGGGGGCAAACCTGCTCCTGTGTCTCTGCATCCTGAAAAAAATCTTCCAACAATATTAGGTAACAAACAATTCTCCCACATAATCTGCTGATAGTACCTCTGTAGGCAATCACATCCAACCATGGGGACTTATTATTTGCCTCAAAGTCTTAACTCGCCACTGCAGTTCCTTCAGTACCAAAGAGGCGCACTCCAATGCCTCTCGCTGTTCTGCACTTAAAATGGGAAGATCTATACCCGATAATAATTTCGTTGAAATCTGAGAAGGGAAACCTCAAGTCTTGATGTGTATAAATGTTTATAAAAATCCCACAATTTTCCTCATCCATATAAAATCCTAGGTTCATGTCATTAAGGCGCCTGAGGCGTGTCGCAGAGTGGTATTAATAGGAAGCCCCTCTGGCGATTATGATAGTGGCCTAAGTAATGGCACCGCCATGCTCCCCGTTCACCAAAATAAGTTTGCTTTTTAAAAAATCGTTTATTTTCAGCAGATTCTAATAGAAATGTGGTCAGTGTTTCCTGCGCCTTACGCTTGTTCCTCCCGGCTTGTGAAGTGCGAAAGCAAAACATATCGATTCTCAGCGCAGCATTGACTTGCTCACGCGTTAGTTTTTTCTAGTTGCCCCTTTTTATCTTCAAGGTGCTAATTTCCCGTTTTGTTTCTTTTTTGTTTTTTGGAAGATGTTTGTTGGCTTTATGTTTGGGTTGTTATTTTGATAAGTCAGCCCCCCTATTTAAAGGTATAGCACTTAGTGTCCCTCACTGTATGATCAGGAGCTGGGAGTCAATTTTCTCTGAAAGAATTCCTCCAAAATCTGACTCCAATTTAACTGTCATCCATTAGGGGCAGCATGAGAGCATTAAGTCTCCACTGCCTCATTTTTCTCTATGGTTATAATCATGGAATTTTAATCTGTATCTGCATTGGCGTATGATCAGAAATGGAGTGTGTATGATTACTCGTTTTAGTAACATTTGAACTAACAGCCGCTGATACCCAAAGCCATTTCTATTCTAGACAATGTGTTATACGTACTAAGATTAACAGAATAGTGATAAACTCAATTAGGGTGTTTATGCACGCAGATGTCACAAGTTCCAACTCTCCAATCATGTGTCAAACGGAGGTCTAATGATGAGGGTTAGTAGTACATTATTTGCTGATCGATTTTCCCCAATGTGGGTCCTCCAACACAGTTATTACAATCCCCCATTAATAAGAAACTGGGACATCAGGGATAACCATCCACAAAAGTTAGCTAATGCTTTAAAGGTACATGCGAATTATAGGGTGGTGGTATATAAATGTTTACCAAAAATATGGGCAAGTATATATTTTACTGTATTATACATCAATATATATCTCACCATCACCCATCTCTCTCATTAGCCAGTATTCTAAAGGAATGGATTTATGGGTGATAATTATACTGACGGCTTGACATATTACTGTGGTAAACAATGACTCGCCAAACCACACCCATGCCTCTTTGAAGCCATTTTACTGTAGCGGACATTAAATGTGTCTCTTGAATAAACAATATAGGCTGGCTGATTTTTGGGATAGAAAATTAAACATCGCTTATCTTTTGTTTTGGGTCACTCAGTTCCCATTCTGACATCAGGAGAAGCAGTGTTATCTTATCCGCCAATTAACATCCTGGGTCCTTTAAGTGACAAAGTAATACTTTATAATGTCATGATGATGGATGGAAGCCGTCTCCAACCTCCTCACAAAGTAGAAGCAAAAAAGCAGTTGGAGATAGATAAACCTCCCCCCTTCAGAGATAAAACATGTTAAGACCAACAATTGTAAAATATATACAAAAATACAATGAAATTAAAAATCGTGCAAAATTGTAAACAGCCCTTAAAAAACTGGGTCAAGTCCTCCATACGACCGGAAGTGAAGCAACAGTTAACACGCATAGAACAAGATTAACAGTTTCTTCTCCAACACACCTGCCTCCTAAAAATGTATTTTAATATGTAACCATAGAACAAGGGTTGGAGCAGGGACAAAAAAATAAAGCAAGGACATTCAGACGAGGGGATGGCAAGAAAATGTGTACAGTGTGATCCTTATTCTCACGGGAATCCTATGGAATGATGCGCTTTGATGGAGGATTCATTTGGTCAATCCACTGCATAGCGTCTCTATGGGCGTTTCAAAGAATATGCGTAGAGTTTAACGCCACCACTCGGATTCTGGCTGGGAATAGCTGGCGTTATTGCACCCGAAGCGCCCAGGAGCCGCCTCTTATGACATCCTGGAACTGCGTCTTCTTTTTTTGAACCTCTGTAGTAGAAATCCGGTCTTGAAGGAGATCGACAGCCGGTCCACCATATGACGTCATGCTGTTGTTTTTGCGACGCGTTTGGCTGTATAGTGTCTCTATCTTTAAAGTGGCAGCAGCTTATACAAGCACTGATCTAGGCGGGGCCCCTGGGGTAATGGGCGCATTGGGACCCTGTGCGCCCTCTCAATACTGCAAACAGAGAAAGTAAAGGAGTCTTTTCCAAAAGAGATATTAGTGAGCCAGGTCTCAAAGAACTCTGATGGGTTGGAGCCCTCTGTTTTTCGGCTACTCCCACGATCGCGCACATTGTTTTCTGCTGGGAGGCGATTCTCCAGATCTTCCGTCGGGACGAGTAGTAGTGCCTTGATCACCTGAGAATGCGACTTCCAGTTCCCGACTGATTGGAGTGAATTGATCCCTCCAAATCACTTATCTATTAATAACTTACTACTGAGGGCTATATCTATCATTAATTTACTTGCAGAGCCATATTCTTTTATTAATTTATACAGTGGGCCAATATCTCTTTATTAATTACTACAGAGGCCCATATCTATTTATTAATTATACAGAGGGCATATCTATTATTAATTACTACAGGGGGGGCATTTCTATTAATTAATTACTTACAGTGGCATATCTATTAAAAAATTACTACAGGAGGGGCCATATCTATTACTATTTTACTTCAGTGGCCATATCTGATTATTAATTAATACTGAAGGGCCATTATTATTTATTAATTACTAGAGGGGGCATATCTATTAATAATTACTACAGTGAGGCTTAATTATTAATTTATTTCTACAGAGGGCCTTATCTATTATTATTTACTAAGTGGCCTTCTATATTAAATTATTTTTTTTATAGATACAGCAGAACCATATTTTATATAATTACTACGAGGCCATATCTATTAATTATTACTACAGGAGGCCATTTCTATTTATACTACTACAGGGGACAAATCTATTAATAATTACTACAGAGGGCCATTATCTTTTAATAATTTTACTGGGGGGCCATATCTTTTATATTTATTACAGGGGGCCATATCTATTATTAATTTCTTCAAGTGGCTTATAATCTATTATTAATTAATACAGTGGGCCATATCTATTATTAATTACTACAGAGGCCATATCTATTAATAATTAGTACAGAGGACCATATCTATTAATAATTACTACAGAGGGCCATATCTATCAATAACTACTACAGAGGGCCATATCTATTAATAATTACTACAGGGGGCCATATCTATTATTAATTACTACAGAGGCCATATCTATTAATAATTACTACAGAGGGCCATATCTATTATTAATTACTACAGAGGCCATATCTATTAATAATTACTACATGGTGTCATATATATTATTAATTACTACAGGGGGCCATATCTATTAATAATAACTACAGGGGACCATATCTATTAATACTTACTACAGGGGACAATATCTATTATTAATTACTACAGAGGGGCCATATCTATTAATAATTACTACAGTGGCCATATCTATTAATAATTACTACAGATGGGCTATATCTAGTATTAATTACTACAGCGGGGCCATATCTATTAATAATTACTACAGGGGGCCATATCTATTAATAATTACTACAGGGGGCCATATCTATTATTAATTACAACATGGGGACAAATATATTACTAATTATTACAGGGGGACCATATCGATTATTAATTACTGCAGATGGGCCATATCTATTAATAATTACTACAGTGGCCATATCTATTAATAATTACTACAGAGGGGCCATATCTATTAATAATTACTACAGGGGGCCATATCTATTAATAATTACTACAGGGAACCATATCTGTTAATAATTCCTACAGAGTGCCATATCTATTAATAATTACTACAGTGGCCATATCTATTAAAAATTACTACAGAGGGGCCATATCTATTAATAATTACTACAGGGGGCCATATCTATTAATAATTACTACAGAGGGGCCATATCTATTAATAATTTATCTAAGTGGGCCATATATATTATTATTACTACAGAGGGGCCATATCTATTAATAATTACTACAGGGGGCCATATCTATTATTAATTACTACAGAGGGGCCAAATCTATTAATAATTACTACAGGGGACCATATCTGTGAATAATTAGTACAGAGGGGGCCATATCTATTAATAATTACTACAGTGGCCATATCTATTAAAAATTACTACAGAGGGGCCATATCTATTAATAATTACTATAGTGGCCATATCTATTAATAATTACTACAGAGGAGCCATATCTATTAATAATTACTACAGAGGCCATATCTATTAATAATTACTACATGGGGCCATATCTATTAATAATTACTACAGGGGCCATTTATTATTAATATTTAGCTTAGGGGGGGCCATATATATTATTAATTACTACAGAGGGGCCATATTTATTAAAAATTACTACAAAAGGGCCATATCTATTAATAATTACTACAGAGGGGCCATATCTATTAATAATTACTACAGAGGGCCATATCTATTACTAATTACTACAGGAGGCCATATCTATAACTAATTATTACAGGGGGACCAAATCTATTATTAATTACTACAGAGGGGCCATATCTATTAATAATTACTACAGGGGGCCATATCTATTAATAATTACTACAGAGGGGCCATATCTATTAATAATTACTACAGTGGCCATATCTATTAATAATTACTACAAGGGGCCATATCTATTAATAATTACTACAGGGGGGCATATCTATTTTTAATTACTACAGAGGGGCCATATCTATTATTAATTACTATAGAGGGGCCATATATATTAATAATTACTACAGGGGGCCATATATATTATTAATTACTACAGAGGGGCCATATCTATTAATAATTACTACAGGGGGCCATATCTATTAATAATTACTACAGATGGGCCATATCTATTAATAATTACTACAGAGGGGCCATATCTATTAATAATTACTACAGTGGCCATATCTATTAATAATTACTACAGAGGGGCCATATATATTATTAATTACTACAGAGGGGCCATATCTATTAATAATTACTACCCGGGGCCATATATATTATTAATTACTACAGAGGGGCCATATCTATTAATAATTACTACAGAGGGGCCATATATATTATTAATTACTACAGAGGGGCCATTTCTATTAATAATTACTACGAGGGGCCATATCTATTATTAATTACGACAGAGAGGCCATATCTATTAATAATTACTACAGGGGGCCATATATATTATTAATTACTACAGAGGGGCCATATCTATTAATAATTACTACCCTGGGCCATATATATTATTAATTACTACAGAGGAGCCATATCTATTAATAATTACTATAGAGGGGCCATATTTATTATTAATTACTACAGAGGGCCATATCTATTAATAATTACTACTACAGTGGCCATATCTATTATTAATTACTACAGAGGCCATTTATTAATAATTTCTACAGAGGGCCCCATATCTTTATTTAATTTCTAAGGGGGCCATATTATTAATAATTACTACAGTGGGACTATACTATTATAAATTAATACATGGCCGATATCTATTAATAATAATACAGAGGGGCCATAATCTATTAATAATTACTACAGCGGGGCCATATACTATTATTAATGTTACTACAGAGGGGCCATATCTATTTTAATTTACTTACAGGAGGGCAATAATCTATTATTATTACACAGGGGGCATATCTATTAATATTACTACAGAGGGCCATATCTATAAATAATTACTACAGAGGGGTCCATATCTATTTATTAATTATTTAAGGGGGATATCTATTATTAATTACTACAGAGGGCCATATCTATTATTAATTACTACAGAGGCCATATCTATTAATAATTACTACAGGGGGCCATATCTATTAATAATTACTACAGAGGCCATATCTATTATTAATTACTACAGAGGCCATATCTATTATTAATTAATACAGTGGGCCATATCTATTATTAATTACTACAGAGGCCATATCTATTAATAATTACTACAGAGGGCCAAATCTATTAACCCCTTACCGCCGGAGCCAGTTTTGGCCTCTCTGACAGAGCCCCATTTTTGAAATCTGTCATGTGTCACTTTATGTGCAGAATATCTTTTGACACTTAAAACCTATCCATGTGAATTCAGAGATTGCTTTTCTCGGGACACATTGTGCTTTAAGGATAGTAAGAAATTTTGTACATATTAATGCTTGTTTATTTTGTGAAAATTATAAAAAGTATCGTGAAAAATTTGAAAAAGTTACAATTTTCAAACTTCAAAAATATTTCCTTGCTTGTAAAGACAGATAGATATTCAACTCTCAATATAGTTTATAAATAACAATCATAACATAGGTCTGCTGTAGTTGGCATCATTTTTTTAATGTCTCTTTTTTTTTTTTTACGGACAATAGGGGTCTTAAAAATATTTAGTAGTTATTTTCACTTTTCAAGAAAATTGCAATATAAAATTTTTTAGGGTCCCGTCTAGTTCTAACGTGGACTTTGATTGACCTGTATGTTAGATATCCCCCATAAATGGAACTATCTAGAAACTACACCCCTTAAAGTATTCAAAAAAACCGCATCATTTAGGGAAGTTTATTAATCCCATTAGGTGTTTCACAGGAATTAAGCAAAAGTGGATAGTGATATTTCAAAATTTCAACACTGTTTTGCAGATTTTCAATTTTTATCTACCATTATTCACAAGAATACGGTAAATGTGATCAGGGAAAATGCAATTAATTATTGATTCCCTGATTCTGATCGTGTTTTCAGAGATATCCCATATGTGCCCTAGTGCATTATTTGGCTCAAACCAACAAGCCCAGGAATAGGAGGCAAGCACCTACTGGACTTCTGGGGGTCTAATTATTCATTACGATTTTTATTTAGGGCCATATTTCAGGTTTGCGGACACCCGAAGGTGCTGCTAAAACTTAATAAATGCCCCTAAATAATACCCCATATTGGAAACTTGATCACCCCTTAGGAATATTATACAGGGGTGTAGTGAGACTATATCGACCCCAAGGTGTTTCACAAAAGTTTTTAGCGTTGGCTGTGAAAATCGAAATAAAATTGTTTTTTTCTCCAATATTGTGCAATTTTTAGCTGAAAATGTTTAATTTTTACAAGGCATCCTGGTTTTATAAAAATGGTCCCAAAACTTTGTTACAGCATATTTTTTCCAAAGTTACGGCAATAACCATACTTGTGGGTGATATAAACTGTGTTAGGGCCCTGGCAGGGCGTTATAGGGATGGGAGTGCTATTTTGCTTTTGGGAGAGCAGATTTTGGTGGGGCCAACATGTAGCATTTACTCATAAGCCCCCAAAGTACCAGAATCAGGTGAACTTCCAGAAGCCGCCCCATTTTGGATAATTCAGCACGTCATAGATCACATTCTAGGGGTGTTGTATTGTGCAATTTTGGGTGCCACAGGTGTTACAAATTTTATTTTTTTTGCATTGGGCTATGAAAATGAGGGGAAATAAAACGCAATTCCCACCATTGTTTTTTGGGCTCAATTCTTCAGCGTTCGCCGTGCAGTATAAATGATAGGATATCTTTACTATGGGGGTCGGTACAATTGCAATGATATAGATTTTATATAGTTTTTTTTATGTTTTATTACTTTTACACAATAGAAATAGGTCTATAGGGGCGTGGCTTGGACGTCGACCGAGATGGCCGCGTGAGGTGGTAGCTCCAGGGAGCCGCTGCAATTTAAGGGGGTAATCCTGCATCATCCTGGCAGGGCAACCACAGAAAAGGCATCTCGACTCACCGGGGACACAGTAGAGGCGTTTGGAGCGGCAGCCGTCCCTGCATCGCTACTTTCTGCCACGTTCTGAGGGCCGGGAGGATTTGCAGCCTACACCGGAAGTCGCCGCGACTCACGCCGGAGCGGACACAGGCGTGCGGGAGCTTCACACGCCGCACCGAGCTGGGTGGAGAGCAGCGACAGCAGAAGGAACGTCCCCGCTCCCTCAGAAAAGTCGCCGGCAGCAGCGCCGGGCAAGTCGGCATCGGGCGCAGGTCCGGAGCGCAGTGAGTAGGAGCTCCGACGATAAGAGCTGGCGGGATCCCCCCGCATCGCCCATAGGGGATACTCTGGGAGAGAGGGCCAGACGCAGGTCTCTGGCCTCCCGCGCGGCTGTAACGGGCACTGAGCAACTGCACCCTTTGGGGAGTACCCTGGTTGCCTCTTTGGGCCCTGCATCTCCTTCTGAGGACGCTGAGGTGTTTTGCCAAACACCACAGGACACTGACCTTTGTGATCAGGGGACTGGCCTGCTTGGCTGTGGCATCCCTGAATCTGCTATAGGAGGGGACGCTGACCAGAGAAGGGACCCTGCACATATAGGTTTGCAGGAGGAACTGTGGGGCATCGGCACATCCACACCCTGCCCTGAGCTGGACTCTGATGATAGTTCGGGACTTTTACATACTAGTGCTCTAGGGAGTCCTATACCTAACCTAAAACAAACGTGTGACACTCCTGTATTTCCTCGACCTGCGATGCCACCTAAGGGGCAAAAAATGAAAGGGGATAATTCTGCCGCTGGTAAAGTGGACACAGACCGTCATTCGTTGGATACTCTTACATCTATGCTGGCTGATGATACTTTACCATTACATGACCAGAGCTCACCTTCTGACCCTGCCCCGGACTGGCAGGCATCATTAGGGTGCTTCCCACCTGAAATGAGTTAAAGTGTCTTATAACTGAAGTCAAAGAAGCTTTCA